>JABEVN020003422.1:0-18343 GCA_013146195.2 Codonopsis lanceolata | reverse complement strand
AAATCTAGAAGTGAACACAGGGGTCTCTATCAGAAACAATGCTAGCGGAATGCCGTGCAATCTCACGATGTCTGGACATACAACGCGCCAGCCACTCAAACTATAAGTCATCGCCTTGAGGGATAAAATGTGAAGATTTGGTCAACCTATCCTGACAACCCAAGCTGCATGAAACCTCCTGGCGATGCGTGGCAATCTGTCACAAAATCCATGGTGATATGCTCCGCTTCGCTCCGTTATCTCAAGTGGAAATGGCAAGCTGGTCTACGGTGTTCGGCCTTAACTGTGACATTCAAGCATCTAGATACGTAGTGCGCTATTTCTCTCTTCGTCCCACTCCACGAGCTGTCTCTTCAAGTCCACATACATTTTGGTACTCTGGATGTATAGTATACTTGGCCTTGTGAGCCTCATCAAGAACCATGCAGCAACCCCATGGTAGAAGGCACACAAAAACTACCACGAAAGTCAAAATCCCGTCGGTGTTAAAGCAGCAACTCGGTTGTCTTACCATCACCCAATCCATCAATAATCTTCCTAACTTCGAGAATCGAAACTTGGGCCTTCTTAATCAACTCAAACAATGCGGGCGTAGCGCCACGCTAGGCAAAGATAACCTATGCTCACACAGGGACTCCATTCTCGGGCGTCCTCGAGCATCTTCCACTCCCTCGTCATCAAACAAGACATATCGCCTTCACACTCAAGGCATCATAACAACATTAGCTTTCCCGGATGATATGAAATAGTGCGATCATGATCCTTAAGTTTCTCCATCCATCGCCTCATCGCATATTCAACTCTTTTTTGTGAAAAGAGATACTTCAAACTCTTATGATCGGTGAATATCTCAAACTTAGCCCGTAAAGATAATGCTTCCACTTGTGAAGCGCAAAAATGATATTTGCCGGTTCAAGGTCATGTGTCGGGTAATTACGCTCATAAGGTGATAGCTTCCTCGAAGCATAGGCAATAACTCTCCATTACGCAAGCATGGCAAGCCTTCTAGCGGCGTCGCTAAAATCACAAAGTTCTCACATAGGCGATGCCAAAATAGGAGCCGTAGTCAACCTCCTTTTCAACTCCAAAACTAGCCTCGCACTTATCACTCCATATAAAAGTAGACTTCTTCGAGTCAAATTAGTCATCGGAGTAGCGATCTTGAAAACCCCAATGAACCTACGGTAATAACACGAGGCCGAAACTACGGACCTCGGTCACCGTACTAGGCGTCTTCCACTTAGTGTCGCCTCAACCTTGGATGGATCCACAGCGATACCATCACTAGACCACGTGCCCTAGAAAGAAACTTGCTCAAGCAGGAAGCACACTTACTAAATTTCGCGTAAAGTTGCTTCTTCAGAGGATAGAAGAACTTCTCTCAAGTGATTCGCATGTTCCTCTCGTGACTTGGAGTACACAAGAATGTCATCAATAAATACCACTACAAAGCAATCAAGGTACTCATGGAAAACCCTATTCATCAAGTCCATAAAAGCTGGAGTGCGTTGGTCAATCAAACGGCATCACAACAAACTCATAGTGACCATGCGTGCGGAAGGTCTTCGGGACATCCTCGCTCTAACCCTCAGCGGTGATAGCCGCTCCTCAAGTCAAACTTGGAATGAACAAGCGAACAGTTGATCAAAAGATCGATCAATGTGTGGCAAGGGATACCTATTTTTGATAGTAGCTTTGGTTCAGCGTCGATAGTCTATCTGGCCGTAAACTACCATCCTTCTTCTCCTTGAAACAACAGGTGCACCCAGGAGATACACTCGGTTTAATGAACTCCTATCTAGAAGTTCTGCGGTGATCCTTCAACTCTCGCTTAACTCATGGGAGCATACGATAGGTGCCCTAGAAATAGGCGAAGTCCACAGTTATCTGAGAACTCTAGTTCTCGGTCGGGAGGCAAAGCATACTCGGAAGAAAAGACATCGAGGGAACTCATTAACTACCGGAATATCCTCTAGCTTAGCGAGAAGACATGCTAGTATCAAGAACACAAGCTAAATACCCGTACACCGATGATAAAGTTGTCTAGCATGGCGAAATAATGAACCCCATTCATGGCATGATCACCCAGAAAACACACTTCAGAATCAGGGCATGGCAAAGTTACTTTCTTCTTCGCGGCAATCAACTAAAGCATGGTGTACACATAGCCAATCCATACCAAGAATCACATCAAAGTCTCTAATAGGCAATACTACCAAATCGGCATGCAAGACTTCGATCATGAACAAGCACATCACGGCCTCATAGACCTCGGGCGCCAACAAGCAATCACCAGCGGTGTAGACACCTCAAGCACGTAGGTAGCGGGGCAATACACATAAATGTTCTAGGAAATGCGATGCAACATAAGAATGGGTAGAACCGGGATCTATAAGAACTTCGAGCATGATGACCAGAAGGCGAAGAGTACCTCAGATCACAGTAGACTCGGAACACCTCGTGATCAAGCGCGAACAAACTGCGCCAGGGCGCCATCGCTATCCCTCTTGGACCCAGGCTAGCTGAGCGACCCAGGGGCGGGCTGCTCTAGACTTAGAGTCTTTGGCCGATGATTAGGATCTCACAACTAAGACACGTGCCAAGTGCAGTCAGGCACTTCTCGCTAGAGTGCCCAATCTTATTACAATAAGAACAAACCAATGGTCCTCGCCGAGTCTTTGCCCCGAGGAGGAAGCACTACTACCGCGACTCTCGAGCGGGCGCCTATCGACCACCGGCCCGATGCCTATTCGACCACCAGCTGCGGCGGTTGCCGGTAGCGGGCCGATTTCAGAAGCCCGACCTCTGCCGTTCGCTGCGGCTTCTGGCGAAAGCGCACGAGATGCTTACACTGTGCTCCTCAATGTCTCGCTCGATCTCATGCGCCCGATCTAGCACTCCGTGTCGCTAGCGTAAGGATAACAAGCGTTTCACGTATTCGGTCTTCAACCCCTTCACGAACCTGCGGTCTGTGTCTCTCTTGCACCGGATGTGCACAATAGCAGGGACAACTCGGTGAATTTAGAAGAATCTTGAGCTATAGACATGGAACCTGCTCCAATTCTGGAATTCTTTCTCCTTACATTTGTCTAACCACGTAGGCACATAAGTAGCCCTAAACTACGCGCCTCAAATGTAGGCCACACTGCGCCACCCGATTCAACTCCCAACTAGCAAGTAGAACTCCCACCAATGATTGGCGGCTCCTCTAGCTTATAGCGACTAAGATCACTTTCTCCTCATCCAGTGCAATCGGTGTTGCAAAGATTTTCTTCACATCCTCAAGCCATAGCTCGGCCATACTAGCATCCCCTCTCTCCAAAGATGGAGGCTTCATTTTCAGAATCTCTCTAACGGCATTATTCGTGCCCTAGCACCGGTGGTATGGCGCGGTGGCGACACTTTCGCCTCACGTTGCAGGGGGTGGTGGTGGAGGAGGTGCATTCGACCACAGCGGTAGGCCGTCTCGATCCAGCTACGTGTCTGACGGTACAAATCGCCATCGAGCATTCATGCCAGCTGGATTCGGTGGTGGAGGTGGCAACTCAACCGGGTTCTCGGGAACTCTCTGAGGTGGGCCTCTACCTCGGCCACACGGTGCGCTCTGGGATTCACCATCAGCACCTATAAGAATTCACTCGGCGTTAGAACATCACACCAAGAAACAACCACCTAGGCCATGGAACCTATCTGGTAGATAGCTAACTATAAACAAGCTCGATACCAATTTGTGGCGACCCGGCCGAGGGCAGAGATGGGGCCAGGGTCGGACCGCCCAAATAAGGAGGGACACAAGTAGGCAATAAACATGCAAGGACTTAATTTATAAAAACGACGTGATGCAACATTAGAGGCGTAGCACGCCTCGGCACAGGCCGGTATTTTTAAAACTTTTTCAGCACGATAAGCAGTTAAACAATATAACAAGTCATCGGCGACACTACATCTTGCAGGAACCCAAGCTAACGGTTTATGGACAAGAACTTAAATAAGAGCTAATAGCATGCTCGGCGGAAGACTAATACGTAGAGGAATAATAACAAGTTAACAAAGCTCGGCTTACACAATCTTGAGCACAAAGGGCTACAAGTACTACAAGTATTAAACTACTAGTAGCTAACCAAGAGTTACAAATCAAGTTCTATACAAATACCCAAGCATAGTCTAATTGACTTGCTTTAACCCGTCGTCCTTACAAAAATAGATAAACAAGAGTAGAGGCCATCAAAACCACCTCTTCAGAATCAACGGTCACCAAAAGGGCCTGAGCACGAACCGGACTAGTCTCAACGAGCGGGACTGTCTTGCTAGGATCTAAAAGATAAAGGGAAAGGGTAAGTCATAAAGACTTGTAAGCTATTAATCATGCATGTCATGGCAAGATGCAACTTACAAGGCAAGATATCATCGCATAAGCATAGAGTCATATATCCAGGATGCACATTGTTTCACATAAGTGCGCATAAATAAATCACATAGGATAAGGATATATGGAGGCTAGGGCCGCACTACGTAGTTCTGCATATAAGTGTTATACGGAATGTGCGGGTATCGAATGTGTGTAAGTACATCGATCTTCGAGGAGATGCCACGGATGAGTCACCAATGGTGCTCTTAAATGATTACAACAAGGGAGCTACTTCCCCCTGTGGCCCACGGTGGGCGTGTGTGAACAAAAAGCGGGATGCCGGTGGACTCATGCATATGCCAAGTAATGTATACTTAACAAAATTCTCAAGTAGAGAACGAGGTCGACAAGAACGATCTCGTTCAAGACAAGTAAATTATTCTCATCAATAACCGAGTAGGATTGAGTTCGACAAGAGCGAACTCACATGTCAATTAGTCATTCTATAATATGACATTCAAGATCAAGCAAGGTAATCAATTCAAGTTCAAAAGTCTAGAATTATTATTCTTAGGGAAACGCGTTTAGAACGTCGTAGGGATTAATCGGTGAGCCGGTATTGTTCAATAGCTCGCTAAACTTGACTCCGTTGAGTCGTCTCTAACAATTCATCCAATAGAGTTAAGACGCTAAATGCATCATGAACCCTTTTCTAAGTTCTCGTATATGATCGGCTAGGTCATTAATCCATTTAACAACCGTAGTTAAGAATTATCGATAATTCGAATTCAAGGGGACCTTAGAATCATTATTTCAAAGGCTATTAAAATGCAATGGTCCAAGAACATTATTTATTCGTAGGGGAACATAGAACACAATTTATTCTAGGTCTAGGACCCAATTCAATAGGATGATCAATACAAGGCATAGGAAACCCTAGAAATCATAATTCCCAAGAGTTATCAAAATCTATTAATCCAAGAACATTAGTTGTTCCTAAGGAAGCATAGAACATAATTAATTCTAGGCATAGGTCTCAATCAACAAGAAGGACATATTATTCAAAATCCCAAAAGATCAAAACATTCACAATCATGGCTTGGACATGGTAGGAGCATGGAAATCAATAGAGGAGGGGAAACATGGCAAGTCTAACATACAACCTAAGGGGGAATCAATAGCTTACCTTCACCAAGGAAAAGGATGGTTTGAGCCTAAAGTAATCGGATGGAAACGTTCTCCTCGCCGGAAGCTTCACTTCGGTGGTCTCGGTTTGGCAATCGGAGGTCGGGAGCTCAATCTATGGAGGAGACACACACTAATCTCACCTTTTCTCTACACACACTAAGCATGGCAGGAGAGAGGAGAGAAAATCTGAGAATGGGCTTAATGGCTAAGTCAACAAGAGGGAGCCTTTTTATATGTTGCATGATTTTGGTGGAAATCCACATGTCAAGAGGAGAGGGCTCCAAATTCCACTTGTCAAGTGGAGGTTGCTAGAGGTTAGTACTAATCTGACTTGATTAGGGTTTAATAGGGTGGATTAGGGCCAATTAGGAAGGAGGCTTAAGTGGCTAATTGGGTCACAAAAGCTTGAAGGAGAAAAAATCCCGTAGGGTTGATCAGCAAGTGAGGCGGGCGCCTCACCCTAGGCCATGCGGCCGCCTCAACTACTGGGGCTGGTTCCATTTTTCAATTGCTCTCAGTACTTGGGGCGGGCGCCTCACTCGAGCCATGCGGCCGCCTGAACTTCTGGAGCACCAAAACTTGACCTAAACAAGTCCTAAATGGTCCCAAGCTTATGGGCAACCATTCTAGGGTCTAACATAACTCAAATCAAGTCCGAAACACACCCGAACAACACCCGGAACAAGGTAGGACAAGGCTCGAATCATGCGATGATTGGTTGACGAATCAAACCCGAATCAAACGTCAATAAAACTAGGATAACTTGGGCATGGAAAGGGCTTGTTTAAACATGGTTATGACTTGAATACAAGTCCGGGAACTCAGGGAACATTTCGCACGTCGAAATACGAGCAATACGGGAGACGAGGGAAATCGCTAAGGCCAAAACAAAGCAAGAAGGTTTCTAAACTTCCAATCAAGCTTACAATGGTCAAGGTGAATGTTCTAAGTCATCTATGGAAGACAATAGAACCCTAACAAGTCTTGGTTGAGTGCAAATCAAGCTAAGGCAACACTCAAGGTATAACGGCAAGGTATGCTAAGCATAGAAGGTATTCAAGCGACAAGGAACGCAATAATAATAATACGAGCCAGACATGGACAAATAGAGATATCTAACATGTTAAGGCATAATACAAACAAGTTATTAAGGTATAAAACAAGTAATGCAAGTAATGGGTTTGGGTTCTCACAATTATGGATGTGAATTCAAGGACTGGAGTGGCTCAAGCTGCTTGTGCAGCAAAAAAAATTTGTGACCCCTGAGAAAAGGTGAGTTACGTTTATTGGCAGGCCCAACGAGAAATTCCCTCTTGTTTATGTAGTCATTAGTGTTCCCAGTCTTGCTTGAAGGATAGTATTTCATAGATGTACCTCTCAATGTGAGACTTATTCTTGTGGAATTGCTAATTGCTTCAAAGAATTAACAATGGAACAGAAATGTTGATGTTCTGTGTTTTAACCACTAAAATACCTGCCTTCTTGTTCTTAACCAGCCCATATTTGAAGTGAGTATAGATCTTCTTTATAACTCTGATGTATTTAAGAGCTAGCCCAATCGATCATGTACCAACTCTGTGTATTAGAGGGTGGGAGTTTGAATCATGCTAAAAGCGAGATGGTTGATGTGGCTTATTAGGGTGGGAGGGGTTTGGAAAGGGAAGGCTACACCCTATTGTGTATCCTATCATCGTTTTTAACAAAAAAAGGATTGGGATTTTAAAGGATGTCGTTATTTGAAAATAGTGAGGTTTTAAAGGATGTCATTATTTTAAAGGATGCTCTTCTATAACATCTGAAACATGAAGTGGTCCAAGTGGATGACTTAAATTGTTCTAACTTTCGATTAACTCTAGTTAATTAGAGAGATTAGAACTACACTGACACTGACGTCCTTGTTTTCTTCCTCTAGATTAAGGTCTCTCAATTCAGATTGTCATGAAAACTCTGTAACCTAGGAGTTGGCCATTCAGATTTTTTCCAACTTAATTTACTCTATTCCCGTCTTTGATTTAATTTAAGTATTTAAAAAATTACTATACTTAACTGGATGTGTTATGTATTGAACAGAGAAGGAGAATACTCCACGGATGGTAAAAGACATGAAGATTATTAGTGCGGGCAGAATATTGGAGAACAACAGAACGGTCGGAGAGTGCAGGAGTCCATTGTGTGATATTCCTGGGGGAGTTACGACCATGCATGTTGTTGTGAACCAACCTATCACGACTCGACCCGGATTCCAACACATAATCCCGAGGTCGTGCCGCTGGAACTACCCAAGAGATGACAGACACTTGCTAAAACAAAGTGCAAGTGGAACATTCGAGCTAACAAGCTCTAGACAGGAACAAGAAGCCGTACTAAAATACGTATTTCAAAATTTCGAAGATGCGGAAGCGTTAAAGAACAAGTCCTCGAGCTTAATAGCTCGAGACTGAAACAAATGAAACAAAGAGAGGTGTTGCCTCACGAGATATGAAAACGAAACTTGCGTGCCGCAACATTGCAGACGCAGAACTTACCATCGGCGCCCCAAGCCGGTGTTCCATCAAAAACCAACCTGATATAACAATGACCCAAGGCTAAAGCATATCGGGGTAACAACAACAACAACAACCATAACAACAACTAGGATAACTAGAATAATGAAATCCTTGAAGCTACTACTACCTGGGGTACAACTGACAGATTACTATACTCTGGAGTACTCGGGCCCGACTACAAAAGTCGGCTATAGGAATAATACAACAATACTAGAACAATCTACCCGACTGCAAAGTTTATATAACTTTACAAAAGAAATGTCGTCCTCAACAAAGTAAAAGGACACAAATATAAATACTGAAATAAGCGGACTAGGTTCCGCTAGCAAAATCTCAAGAGGAGATAACTGCACATATATCACGACCTCAACTCAACTATCGATCCACGTGGCTCTGCTACAGACGGGATCTACTTAGCCTCAACGTGGCTAACGAACAATTGCACACTAGAAAGTAAAGTACGGGTGAGTCATAAAGACTCAGTACGCTACTACAATCAACATATCATAAATGAAACATTGTTATAATAAAACATGTCATCACGTTGTTACGACTAAAACCCACGAAGATGTGTCGTATACTCGACACTTCTCAAGATAATCTCTCTGTTCATGTACTAAACCGTCCAAACGACTAGGGTGAAATTCCCTGATCATAAACAAACCAAATAAGTCAGAAAACATTTCACAAAGAATCAACATATATAAAGGAATGTATATCTATATATATACACTTTATGTCATTCCTGGAATTCTCAAGTATAAGTATATGTATCTACATATATACATAACAAGTCTCTCTCATTAATTCACAATCAATACCAACATGGTTATTTAGATTTCATGTCTCAAGTAACACTTTGTTATCACATAAGTGCTCATAGTAAGCCACATAAAGGTTTAAGAAAGAATACCGAATCAATGTCGCTGTGTTGCTCCTGCAATCACAAATATTAATCATATCGTGCCAGTGATACTCGTGATCGGGTATCAAAGTACCGAGCTATCTTCTCGGGTCCGAACTCTCTACTTGGGAAAATAGCACTAGCCAATGCGCTCTTTTGGTTACGACAAATGAGGCTACTTCCCCACTGTAGCGTGTGAACCGAATCCGGTGCGGCGATACATTGCAACCACGAATCCCATAATTCGTGAAGACAATGCATCGTCCCACCATCAACGTAAAAACTCAAGTAATGCCAGCTGGACTTATATGCAATGCACAAGTAAATGTTTACTTGCCAATTCTCAAGTAGATATAATGATCTACTAAATTCATACGATTATGCACATTGTTACAATAATCACAAAACCACAACAAGAACTCATTTGAGTCTTAAAATCCCAAGTTTCAAGTTGTCCACTCTATCCAAGTCAAGGTCCAAAAGCTAGTGATCTAGTCAATGGATTCTAGGAGTCGTAGGGTCTCGTTCTACGTTTTCATTTAAGGCATTTCTAGGTTCTCATTCTATTTAGGAACCCTAGTAAACAAGTCACTAAGTCAAGTATGAGTTAGTAGCCTAAGTTGATTTCAAGTTCGCAATTCCACTTGTTAATAGAATACAATTTAAATACATGTCAGGAAATCAACACCAATAAAATCATCAAGTAATCAAAGGAAATATATGCTTCATGAGTCATATTCTCAAATGCATACAAGATACAAATCTCAACAAAGTTAGGAATTATGCATTTTGTCATAATCTAAATCAATCATAGAATTTCATATTCTAGTATACAACCAAACTAAGTTATTTACTTAATCATTAACCCATCATATATTGACCAAGACTACTTTGTTAGTCTAGGGTACTTAATCAACAATGTTATACGCCTTACAATATTTCTAGAATGATAAATCATTCTATAGTCTCAACTCATTAAAGTTCATGTGAATTCATAAACCCATCTCATATTGTAATATACCCGAATTTTGGAATAAAAATATTAATTATATTATTAATATTTTAAAATTGTTTTGGGCTAACCTTAGTATATTTTGGGTCATTACTCATTAGTACTTCTATTTGTTTGGGCTTCTGCTCAATTAATAATGAGTTTGTTTTTGAATTGGGCCTGACCAAATGGAGTCATTTAGTTTGATAAATAAAAAAAAAGAAAAGAAAAATAAGACCAATGAAGAGATACAGACGGGAGGTGTATCGATGAAGGGGAACGCCGAAGACAAATCGATCGGCAAAGGATTCGACGGTCTCTCTCTCTTATGAAATAAAAGAAGGTGAGAGATGAAGAGATTCAGCCTTTTCCAAACAGACACAAAACGAGAGAGAGAGAGCGGGACGGGGCTTGGGAGAGAAGTTACCGAAGAAGACGAACAAGAGCGACACCGACGAGTGTAAAGAGAGTCGCTACAGCACATTTAACACCAAATTGAGGTAATGTAGTTCTATCTTCTAGACTAATTTCATCTGTATCTTCCTTGTTAACTGGATTCCTTGTTCATCTGTGTCTTCATTTGGGTTACTTGGGACTTCTCGGTTTGGGCGAACTGGATTTTATGGATGGCTTCACCTCCCTTTGTTTAGAAATAGATTTTTGGAAAGGAGTATGATTCATCTCTGGCTTGTGCGTGTGTGTTCGACAGATGGGTACAGAACAAAAAATAATAATTATAATAATTTTGAAAGCAACTATATGTTTGGGTTTCTTGGGTGATAATCAGTAAATCGGTTCAGCCAATGGGTTTCGTTTGGTTGCTTCATTGAAAAAAAAAAGAAAAAATCCAAAAAGAAGTAGAAGAATTAGAAAGGATGAAGTGCTATTGGCTGTTTCATTGGAAAGGAAAAGAAAAGAAAAGAAACAGAGGATGAAAAACGGGGGAAGGAGTACTGGAAGAAACCAAAAAAAAAAAAAGAAAGTGAGAATGATATAGGAGGAGGAAGGGAATACTTTATTAATTTATGAAGTTAGAAAAGTCAACATTTATAAATCACAAAGCATAGGAAATAGAGAGAATTCGTGGCTGGTGGTGAATCTAGTAATGAAATTTTTACAGATTCATCCCCCAATTTTTGAAGATTCAAATTTAGTGCTTATAATTTCAGAAAACTTACCCTCGAGTTACAATAGTTAGAAATAGACCTTAAGTAATTATAATAATGTTTTTTTAGAGTTTATTAATTATGTATTGAATTTTTAAAGTTACTAGAGGGTCCCTAAATCTAGAATTTTTATTTTGTATTATTGTGATTTAGATTCGGCTAAGCATGGGTAGCGTTACGTTGTGCTCAAGTTAAATTTTCGTCGCATCGCTAAGGTAAGGGATTATACATCATTTAGGTTATTTTAAATTCTTAACTCCAAAATGTTAGGCTTCCGTTTTTTTTTTCTTGGCATTACCTTTCTTTGAAAACGTGTGCCGACCTTGGGTTGGTTTTTGAATTTGAAATCACGTCGTACCCGTTCTTTTGTTATTCTTAATTGTGATATTACTTTATGAATCTCATAATTGTTTGAACTCGATGTGTGACATTTTATTCGGTCATCACTAGTATTTGATTTTGTTGGATTTGTAATTATTATATTTTTTGAAAAAAAAAACTCCATTATGATCACTAAAAGAATTTGAATGACCATTTGGCCTGTTATGGCGACATTACACCATAGGAACTATGGTGGGGTAATCCGGATATACCATTTTGATTTTGACCCTTTTGGGGTATTTTGATATTTGGGGTTCCTTGGAGCCACTTTTGTTTGGTCTAAAATGACTGCTTATGTGATCATAACCTCTTCCTAAATAATTGATATTGATTCTGATTGATTCTTGTGAAATTGTCAATTATTCTTCGATCAATATGTATTTAATCTTGTGGATATCTAGAAAATAATTCCTTTGACATATCCATAATTTCTTTATTTGTTTACAATATTTCGTTTGACTTTTCTTCCCGGTTAACTCCTCCTTAGAAACCGGAGGGGTTGTATATGAACTTACTGGGCTTTTGTTCGCTCACCCTTTTCCTACTCCTTTTTCTTTCAGGACATAAGTAAGGAATGGAAACATGAAAATTTCGGTTCGGTTCAGTCCAATTGAAGAATTTAAAAATTTTGTTATCTTATGAGTTATTATTATAATCGTTAATTGGATATTTTTGGGAGATTTGTTTTAGACCTATATTTTACTGTAAGTAAATTTTGTTAAGGGATTTATGTTCGATTATTGGATGTTTAAGTGAAAGATACATTATTTATGCTTTGGGTTTTAGTATGATAATTTTTTAGGTTTATTTGGTGACGTGCCATTATGTGGGCTCTATAGTTGGGCCTAAATTTTGGGGCCGTTACAGTTGGTATCAGAGCTTAGGTTTTAGATCCAAATGGGTTAGAAAGTAAAATTCCTAAGATTTAATCATAGGGTAAGAGTTGGACGATTTTGCACTTGAGGTTATCCAATATCATTATTATTATTTTTGGTGCATTATTTACTTAGAGAGATAATAGTGATGTCGACACAACTGATATATTTTTTGAATTTGTAGGAAATGGCATATAACAACACCGGTAGGACACTGATCGCTTCACCCGGGACACCTGTGGGAACAAGACTGAGTACAATGCGTGCCAGAATAGTCGAACTGGAAGAAATGAACCAAGTGTTGGTACAGGAAAATCAGTTGTTGAGAAATGACAATCAACTACTAGCTAATGAGAACCAAACCCTTAGAGAACAAGCTAGAGAGATGGCGAAGGCATTGAAGCTGGCCCAAGATGCCTTATTTAGGCCTTTTGATGAAATAGACAACGCTAAGAGGGCCAATGCAGAAGTAGAAGAAAGACTAAGCAACACATAATTTTTGGTTAGAAATGTTTGGGATGCGGTCCAAACGGCCATAGATATTGGACCGGTTGTAGAAGAAGATCCTAAAGAGGAAGAAGAAGAAGACGAAGAGATGGTAGACATCGAAGCAGATATCAACCCTGTAGTGGACATTGAGAACCAAAGTCACGAAGAAACTGACCCAAGTGAGGACGAAGACTCCCAGGCAGAAGATAATTAATTAGAAAAAGGGAAATATTTTTTTAGAATAATTGTCTTAGGTTGGAAAAATGGCCGCCTAAGGTGGAATTTGGAAAACATTTTGTTTGTTACGTTTGCTATTAGAACAATGGAGCGCATATTATGCTCCCGAGCTTGTTATTTTGACAATTAAATATAATTTGAAATAAATGAAGAAATTTTTGGTATTTATTTTTGAGTGTATGAATGTGTAATTTTTGTATAGGGTACTCCTTAGAACTTGTCAGTGTATACCAAATTGGTCTACAGATGTCATATTGATTGAACTATGCCACTATAAGAATAGTGACCCTAAACTGACATCTCAATGTTATATCTCAGTACCTAATGGCACGTAGAGGTCGCGCTGGAGCCCGTGGACGTGGACGTGTTAGGGGTACTCGAGCTACTAGGGTCATGGTGTGGGGGAAAATAGTGTGTCTGCGCCAAACGTGAACACCAATGGGCCAGAACATACCGCAACCCAGTCAAATGCAACGGCTGCTGGACCAACGCCAATAGATCCTACTCTCCTTGCGCTGCTTCAAACTATAGCACAAGCCCTGGTGGGAAACAGGAATCAGGATAATCCAACACTTGGAGCAACAGAAATACCTACACCGCATGCAACACCGGCAGCATCTACTGCGGCTGCTACTCTACAACCACAGCCTGTAGCACATCAACCTGGACCAATGGTAAAAGACCCACTGGACATCTTCCAGAAGAGAGATCCTAAACCTTTCTAAGGCGCTCCAGGTACTGAGAAGCCTGAGGACTGGATTTGAAGCATGAAGAAAATCTTCAGGACAATGACCCTCACTAGTGAGCAGAAGGTTAACCTTGCCATATTCAAATTCGTAGGGGAAGCAGATCAGTGGTGGCAGTCAGTGATGAGGACTGCTGAGGCAGAAGGGACAAGAGAATTGTTGAACCTTATGTTAAATTTATATCTGATCAGTACATTACTTTAGTTTTATACTTGATGGCTAATCGGGCTTATCGATTAGCGTGGCAATGTATAGAACTTTGCCTTGTATAGTTTTTGTAGGACCTTTTCGGGATCATCGGAAGACCACTTCTGCTTCACTTGGAAGACACGCTCAAATCTTAAGATCGGTAGACCTCGTGTCCGGTGATGCGCTTCTACGTGTCCTCTCGGATCAAAGCTAATGGATTAATTCAAACTTATTCTCATTTGATATTTGAATTAATCCAAGTCTTTTTCGACATGTCAAGCCGCCGAAAGCAACTTTCCGAAGCGAGGAATACTTTTAGACTGAGCGATGTAAAGCGAAAGCGGTGTCCCCTACATTATGCTTCATCTCTCGAATCGACACCAAATCGCCCACCTTTTTGAAGATCTCGAGAAATGATTATCTGCTCTAGTTATCTGTGAAGACGAAATCCTTGATGACGACCCCATGCATTTAATGCATTTATGAAAAAGATTGAAATCTTCGTCTTCTCCAACGGATCTTTTGAAGTGCACTGCTTTAAATACGCCATTGAAGGCTGGGAGACAAGCATGCAGAATCAATCGAACACTTAAAGAATTGCTCGAATCTCTGAACTCCAAGTCTTTGATTCGGTGCATTCAATAGATCCTCAACGGATCTAGAAGTCCTCGTCAACAACAAGAAGGCTGCTCTTCAACATTTATTGTTTTATTCTTCTTGTTGTTTACTTCCATTAACTATATACGCAATTAAATATCTTGTATTTACAGATATTTAATTCCCTAGACAAACACAAGTCAATATTTTGTACACGATCCATTAGGGATATTCTTTGTAATTGATCTAAGTGGAAAACATAGTGCACAATTTAAATCCAAGGTTATTTGCCTTGGTGGTGGGCGTAGCACTCATTATAGTGTGAACCATCCCAAAATACTTGTGTTATTTCCTACATCGTTTAATTATTGAACTACTCAATTTCATTGTTTACTTCATCCATTTCAGAACTTAAGTAATACGTAAAAGGTCTCTAGGTAGTCCTTATCGGCAGACCTGGAACAATTTTCTTGAAGGTCTTCCGCTACTTGATTCTTTTCATAGATTGCAAGTAACTTTCAAGGAACTTACTTTAAAAGTTTTAAAGTGTTAATAAGCTATTCAACCCCCTTCTAGCTTATTATTGTGCTCATTGGGACCCACAATTGGTATCGAGCCTTACTCTTCGAAAACAAGTTTTTCCAAGATTAAACTCTTGAGAGATACGACATAATGGCACAAACACACTATATGTTGCCTACATCTAATGCTAACCACGTCCCAATATTGGACGAAGGACATTTTGATGTATGGAAGGATAAAGTAATGAGATTCATGAACTCTATTGACAACAGATTATGGAAATGTGTCACTGCAGTCAACATGTACCAATGAAGGCAAATCTTCTAGCCTCCATCGCGGGGAACCTGCGCGAAGTTCCTAAAGAAGAATCGAGAATGGACGGAGAGGGCGATAGAAAGGCTGGTTGAACTTGACAACAAAGCAATTAACATAATCACCCCTGACTCTCTAGACACAAGCACATACCACAAGTGATTCGATGTACAAGCTGCTAAAGAGATGTGGGAAGCTCTTGTAGAATACTTGGAGGAGACCAAGACACAAGAGACAACAGAAAATATACATACATCCAGCAGTTTGATTCTTTCAAAAGGATCTAAGAAACCTTGAGACAAGCATACGATCGATTCGGTGAGGTAATAAATAGTTGCTTTTCTCTTGGTAAAACGTATGACAAAAAGGAAATGAACATGAGGTTTCTAGGCTCTAGGTAGCTTATGGCATGTGAAGACCACTATGAAAGAATCTAAAAACTTAAACGAGATGACTCTTCGTAGTCTCTACGCAAGTTTAAAGGTTTATGAACTTGAAGTTAATCAAGCTCTAGAGCAAGACAAGATTCGAAGCGTGTCTGCGCGCCGACCATGGTCAAGAAGAAATCATTGTTGAAAACAAACCTTCTACTTCTTCCGGTGAAAATGATTTTTTATCCGATGAACAATTTGCTATGTTTGTTAAGCGTTTTCAAAAATTTGCAAAATATGGAAGGAAGAACACTCACCAACAACCTTCGGGAAGATGGTGAACTCATCGAAGAGCTTGTGTGTTATAGCGTATAGAAACACAGTCATTTGCCTCAAAATGTCCTAAGCAAGTTGGCATATGAAAACCCTCGTTTAGAAAATTTCAAAAACAAGGTATGTTGGTGAAGACATAGAAGATAAACAGGTTGCTACATGGTTTGGCCCGATTCGAAGAGGAGGAAGAGGATTGTGAGCAAGCTAACATATGTAATAGCTTGATTCATGTCCTACCTATGACTCTGAAAATGAAGTTGTAGTTTCACGAGTCCTTTGGACAAAAATGAAACCCCGTGATGATAGCGATGGGAAGAACTTCTCAAGGATAATCGGGATATGCTTGAAGAATTTAATTCCTTTAGAGTAGCCTATGTTAAGCGGCAAGCGTGGCTTCTGTTGAAAATCTTTGATGGCGGTGAGATTCAAACTCTCCAATAAACATCAACAAGAGAGTATCAAGCGAAGGAAGAAAACAAATTTCTTCATGACAAAATTGATATCTAGCAGGCACATCAAGGACTAGACCTAGAAAATTGCCTTTAAAGACAATTGACTCTGGAATAGTTCAAGGATGCATTTGAAGAAATCCTTACAAGCCAAAAATCTAAATGATAAAAGCAGGCATAGGATATTCGATGTGTATCTCTTGGGCAATCTCTTGTCAAGAGAAGGAGAATCCTCAGAGCGCAAATGATATATCTTTCTCTAAGCAGACATTTGGAAATATAAGGAAACAAGGCCTTGGTTATTCAAGTGTTCCTTATGTTTACCTAAAACTCGAAAAAGGAAAAGCCAAAATGAATGATTCAAATGAAAATGAGAAAGGTATGGTGAAAGTAAAAGTCTGCCGGCAATGACTATGCCAAAACGGTAGACACCTAGGTAACTATCAAGTTTGTCTGAAACAGAGCAATTGCTTTTGTTGAAGTAAACTTAAGGTATTCTACCTAATCCTCTGAAAAGGTATCCAACGAAAAAGCTAAAGCTAAGAATGCAGGTAACCTACCTAGGAAGATCGAAGAAACCAATTAAGTCTACAGTCAACAAAGCGAACAGAAAATGAATGTCAAGAAAAGGAATGATCATAAGCACTCTTCGGTTGAAGACTGCGGTTCTCTATGGTCTTTCCATTTATGTCATTCTTGCCATTGCTTGGGCCATGGCACGAGAATGCACTGCTGAGTTCACCCAGATCGAGAGACCTAGTTCTCTCAAGGTCAAGCGGTATGGGTTCAAAGGTTGCTAATCATAGGACCCATAAAGGGTACCTTGTTTGCTTTAACTCTTTTAGGAGAATGCTTCATGGCTATAGAGTCGAATCAAAGACATGGTACCTAAAACGATGCATTCAAGAGCACATATTTGAGGAGCAGTCTTCTTCTGAGATATGGCGAAGCAAAAGGACCCGATTATTTTCGGAGACAATGCAAGAGGAAAGACAATTGGATATGGCTCAATTACTAGAGGAAGTCTCTCCATCAACAAAGTTTCTCTAGTAGTGGTTTAAAGCACAATCTTACGAGCATATCACTGCGCGACAAAGGACTTCTATGCCAATTCAATTCCAACCGATGCCTCATCAAAAGCCAGGTGAATCGATGCTCTACATCGGCCAGGCAATAGGGAAGCGTCTATAGTGGACTTAAATCTTCTAGGAGATTCTCAAGCACAATGTCTAGTAGCCAACAATGTTCGTGACAGCGGTGGCTATGGCACAAGCGTCTCGATCACCTCAACTAAGCACCTCAGGCTCTCCAAAAATGGGCTTGTCAAAGGTCTACCTATGGTGTCGTCATGACAGTTGTAAAGCTTGTCAACTAGGAGAAAACTTTCAAGTCTTCCTTGAAAAGAAAATCTGTTTTATCAACTCAACAGACCTCTTGAACTTTCTAAATATGGATCTCTTTGGACCTATTACAACGACCCGATATTTCGGGAGACAAGTACACACTTGTCAGTAGTTGATGACTACTCTAGATTCACTTGGATTGAAACTATGACATCTAAAGATGAAACATATGATCTAGTCCTTTACTTGCTTTTTAGAGACTTCAAACTCAAAAGCTTGAAGACATTTGTGACATAAGATCGGTTTCTTGACAATTCAAAAACAATGGTGTAGAAAATCTGCGATGACCATGGGAT
>JABEVN020003421.1:0-18354 GCA_013146195.2 Codonopsis lanceolata | reverse complement strand
GTATGTGGGTTATTACATTGAGGACTCGGGTTTGAGATCCTCAACTATAGGTAGCGGATTGGTAGATGACCAATCCGTAAAGCTAGAAAAAGATCGATAGTATATCCGGCCCAAGTTCCGGGGTGTCGTGAGCGACCGGTCATGGTGTACCACTCCTCAAGTAGAGGCTTATTAGAAATGTAATTTAACTCGAAGCAGAGAGTTTTTCATAATCAATGCCTCTTTCTATCATACCTTAAAAAAGCCTCTCCTAGTGAACACTTATTGGGAAACTCCTTAATTGATCGGCGTATTTTACAAAGACCTTTATTCATACTTAATTTAGACTAACTTGCTTTTCTTAGACCTCCTTGGCTTGGCTGGTTTCAAAGATTTTGTACCGCCACCCATTTCTTTTGTTGTCGATGAGGTCCTCGAATGGCGTCCCCGAGCATGTAGCGATCGAGTAAGATGACCACGTGATTTATGATACTCACAAAATCGGCATGGTTCCGTGTGATGTGCAATGGTTTAGGTGGACGGTAATTATCCAAAGGTTTCGTGTCCCACGGGCACACAAAGTTGTTTGGAGTATTTCGATCTGGGGTGTAAGTCATCATAATGTCTTTCTTTCGCCTCTGGCTTTGATATATGGCTAGGTCGAGTTTTGGTCGCAATTGAGCCGGTTTCTTTTGGGTATAGTTGAGTGATTGGCTTGTCCGACTCGGGCCCAAGAGGGATTCTTTTTCTGTATGCAAATGATTCTTTTAAGTTCCTGATCATGTGGAAATAGGCATCCAAGGATCAAAAGGGGAATGATTTTCTTGGTCATGGTAATAGGCATTCAGTGGGGGAGGATCAAGGCCGATTGGAGAATTTGGGTTAGAGTTATGGGTATCGAAATCATGTTTCCTTGATCAAGGAGGTCATCACCGGGTTGGTAGCCGGCACTTGATGGTTTTTTGAAGCTTGGAAAAGGATATTTTCTGTGGTATCGGGGAGTTTATTTCAGGATAGTGGGAAGCATTAGGAGCATATTCTGGAATTTTGGCCTTTTGTGAGAAAATGGCAAGAGCTTCTGAAAAACTGGCCAAAAGGTCACTTACCACCTGATCCATTATTCTTTTGCATGGTCATCCAGCCTTTCTTAACCAAGCCTCAAGCCCAGGAGGAGGTGCATACGCAGGAGTTTCCTCTTCTAGTTCCCACCATTCCAGCTTGTCGTTATTTCCGTTATAGCTTGTTTGTTCCTTGCCGCCATACCGCTTCGGATCCGTGCTCCTCTCGAACCGATTCGCCTCGTTCGATTCAACCGATACCTCCTCGATTCGACAGACTACTTTCTCGTATCAACCGGCCAAGATATCTCTGCTTTCCAAATTGGGGCTGTTTCGAGGAAAATGGGGTTTTGGGGTATCGTAAGGCCGGGCCGGAGGTCGTCCGGCTTGGAGTACATGCGGCCTTTTTATTAGTATTTTATTATTATATTTTTTTGTTCCCTACAATTGACCTGGATAAGCACTCGCTTTATTTTGACAGCCTCGTAGACTTTTCCTCGAACTGCAAGGGATTCTTTCTCCGCAGTATAGGACCAACGATTCCACCTCGCTTTCGACTCCCTCAGATCGGATCGTCCAAGGCGAAGGGCCTATACTCTTTCCAGGATCCACCATCCGAAATGGTCTAGGTCGAGCATCTGAGAATTATAAATCAGCCCCTGTTTATTAATTTATATTGATATTATTTTCTTTTTTTTTGTGCGCACTTATTACATTATTTTTGAACTTGCGCATTTTTTTTGACATATATATTTTCTTTTTCTGATTTTTTTTTTTGACAGGGACCCACAATTCAAAGATGCAAAACCTCCGTGAAGTGTCCCAAAAACTATATGCATTCTAACGCTGGCTTATGCAGGGGTAGGTCGGCCATGGTGTAGGGTAACGTCAAATATATTTACATGCGTGCACGTGTGCGGTATCTAGAAAGCAGTAAAGCCTTTATTTATTTTACAGATGCAGAAAAATAAAGCAGATATGGCATGTCTTGCTGTTATGTGTGGATTTTCTCGGCTTTTTATTTTTGAGCGCAAGCAAGCAAACATACCATTTCAAGAAATAGAAAGAAAAGTGGGGAAACTATCTATCCCTATTAATTACAAATTTTGGACCTATGTCCCCAAAAGAAAATGACAGAATGAATGCTGATATGTACAGATGTACAGAAAAATAAAAAGGAAAATGAACTGAAATAAATAATAATATAGAGCCGGAAGTAAAGCCCCACTGCTTGTTGTCGCCTGAATTTTATTATAACATATATAATATATATATATTTTTGATTTTTTCAAATTTTTTTATATATATATATATATATATATATATATATATATATATATATATATATATATATATATATTTATTTATTTATTTATTTATTTATTTATTTATTTTGAATTTTTTTTACTCTTAAACATGCTCAGAATGTATCGGAACGAACCGCCGCAAGATGGAGGATCATATCCACAAATATAGCCACGGCCGTATGGGAACACTTTATTCAAATGCGTAAATTAATATGACAAGCATATCGGCAGCCTTAAACAAATAAAAACAAAAAGTTTTATTTTACGAGTCTAGCCCTCCATTTTATTTAAAATAAAACAACTCCCCGCCAGAGTCGCCACCGTGAGGTTCCCGGTGCGACCGCGCCCGCGCCCTAGATAGGGTGCGCGACGCGCGGATGCGGACACCACCGCCTCGCTCCACCCTCCCTTGTTTAGGGAAGACGAAATCAAAAGTGCGAGAGGAGTGTCGCCTATGTTAGCACGCTTGAATGTGCCTCGCTTGCCTTAAGTGAATTTTGTATCCAATATGGAACCGATGGTTTCCTCGTATCAAGTTATCCCTTGTTTAGGGATACCAGATATGGGAATGCATTACCCTTTTATTCCCATTTTCCCTTTTTTAGGGAAACTAAAAGTGCAAAAGAGGATATTGCGACGCCTCACTATGGATTTATTGAAAATAGCCTTATGGCACATTCAGATTACTATGGAGCTTGGTTCTCGAATCAAGTTATCCCTTGTTTAGGGAATACCAGATATGGGAATGCATCACCCTCCATTCCCATATCTCCTTTTTTAGGGTAGAACGGAAAGTGCAAAGAGGGAATGTTGCGAGGCCCCACCGATCCGAAAGTTTTAGAGTCGCCATCTTTATTTTAAGGTAAATAAAGCAAAACCAAAGAAAAGAAAAATAAACCGTAGAAAAGAAAACGGGTTCGGAGGCTAAGTTACGAGTTGAAGGAGCTAGGCACCCAACTCACTCGCCTTTCTGCCTCGAAAATGGTTTTTGGTCAAGTATGCTTATTGTCACATTTATTTAGCAAATAAATAAGGTATTAAAATGACAGTGGAAATTTAAACAAATACATTCGTGGCCACATTATTTACTGACTCTAACCGCTTTTTTCCAATAATTACATACACATTTAAGAATATTTAGCCATTATAACGGCTTTTTACATAATATTTTTATTCTAATCCGGCAAAGACAAGGCTTATATGGGCTACATTGCGCCGGATTTAAATAACAACTTTTAAAAAATAAATAAAAGATAGAAAATGTAAATGTAAATAAAAAAATAAACGACGCTCTTAAAGGTTTTACCTTTAGAGCGGCGGTGTGCTCGCCTCCGCCTTCCGTGGGAGAGGGAGTCTTTTGTTGTTTGTGTGGTTGTTGTTTTGATTTGGGCGTAATGACCGCTTTTATTCGAGGGTTTGGGCTTATCAACTCTCGGGCGTAGTGACAAATTATTTGGGTAGGTTTTGGCTTTTTTGGGCGGAACCTAGACTTAATTTTTTGACTTTTCACTGCTACTCGGCGCAGTAATCCGGCTTACTTTAGATTTTCTGATCGGGGAGTGAGGTGAATACCTAACAACTAGGCTAGGGATCACTTATAACCTATGGGTTTTGATTTTGGCAGAGTTTGGACGGGGTTTGGAGACTCTATGGGCTTCCACTCACCTATCTCGCACCTCTCGTACTAATAGTATCGGAAGATCGCAGAAGCAGAGCTTCGTTGCGATTTTTTTATCGCGGAATTGAGCACTGAAACTGGGAGCCGGGGGTCTCTATTTATAGTGGGAGATGAGGACACGGCCGGAATTTCTTGGTTTGTTCTTCATGCATCAACAGCTTGTACCGCGAACATCAAGGATTGTACAATTTCCATCTGAGAGAGGTGAACAGTGGAAGGCATGGTGTGGCCAAGGACTCCTTGGTGCGGCACCATGCAAGCTTTTATCTTTCAAATTTTTGCACTTTCCCCCCAGCAGCTTCAAGCTTCGCGATCCTCGCTTTTTCTTTTTCGCATTTTTGACTCCTGTAACTTGACATTTGTTAAGTTTTAACAGTTCTTGATATTTTATGTCAGCCACATACCAGGGGTACGAAATTGGGGTGTCTACAATAAGCATCATAAGCAGGATCAGGTATGCTCCAAAGGACCAAAACAGCAGAGAAATCTAGCAGATCTAAAAAATCATCCAAACGGGTTTAAAAAAAAGAAACTTACAGTGGGATTCGGAAGATTTGACACGTAGGTGTTCCGATCGCGAAGGAGGTTGCTTCAATCATCCTTCGAATAATAATATTTGACGTGATTTCAGATCAAGGGAGGAAGTTCTTTCCTCTCTTCGCCCGAATCCGGGTACATCGGCACCTTTCCCTTCTGAGATCTTGAAGAAGAAGCCATCTGTTAAGAAAAACACACAATTTGGCGGAAGAAAATTGAGAAACGGAGAAGAAATGAGAAATAAATTAACTTGGCAACAATGGCAGCCAAGGAGATGACGAAGAAGAGAAATGAAGCTGAACTGCTTCTGCCTTCCTTCCTGCTAATCACTTACGAGGGAAGAAAAGGGAATTTTCCTTTTTCCTCCTCCAAAGTTCAAAGGTTCAGTACTAAAGTCCTCAAGTTTCCAAAGTTGCAAAATGGCCCCTATAGCTTAACGAAAAATTAACAAAGTTAGTTTTGTTAACAAAAAATGACGATCATCCATCCAAAATCAAAAGAAAGCCCACATCCTCAGCAGGTCAGCCACCAAATGATCAGAAAAGCAATAAAAAAAATAGCAGCAATGAAAGAAAAAGCAGCAACAAAGGTGAGATTCTCATAAAAGAAAAAATGTGCAAGCATGCAAAAGAAAAAAAATGCAAGAAAGAAAAGAAAAAGAAGAAAAAAATGCAAAAAAAATAAAAAAATGCAAAGAGCAGCAAAAGAAAATCTCTAGCAAAAGTTGGAAAAACGAGCAGCAAAAGAAAATTTCCAGTAGAAGTTGGAAAAGCAAGCAGCAAAAGAAAATTTCCAGCAGAAGTTGGAAAAGCAAGCAAAAGAAGAAAATTTCCAGCAAAAGTTGGAAAAGCAAGCAAAAGAAAGTCTTTAGCAAAAGTTGGAAATGCAGCAAAAGGAGAAAATCCAACCGCAGAAGTCGCAGAAGCCGTCGAAGCCACAGAAGCAGTAGAAGCAGCAAAATCAGCAAAAGCAGTCGAATCAGCAAAAGCAAGGCAATGGTAAGAAAAGGTAAAGTATTTTACCCTTTATTTGCATGAAAATTGTGTTCCACCATTGCATTTGACGAAGGGTCTCCACCTTTGGGAATGCGATGCTTTCCTGCTATGTAACCTTGACATTCGATATCAAGACCTGTTTAAACTTAACAAATGTCAAGTTACAGGGTTTAAAAATGCAAAAGACAAAGCAGGATGTGTAAAACAGTGAAATGTAGGGGTCAGAGTGTCAAAAAGGAGGCTAAGTTTGAAGGCCAGGCGCTGCCACCATGCTAGCTGGGCGCACAACCTAGTGGTTCGCGCCCAAGCCCCAAACAGTGTTTACGATTTGAGAATTAGTACAAGCACTCAAGCGCGCGGTACAAGTTGATGAATCACAAAGAAGAAATTTTAAAGACAACGGTGTCCCTCATCTCACCTATAAATAGAGGTGTCCGGCTTCACTTTTAAGGGCTGAGAATTTTTCTCACTATTACACCTTGCGTTTATTTTACGCCGTATAGAGAGCGATCGTGAGATAGTGAGTTCCCTTCTCCTATAAAGCCTCGAAACTCTGTCAAATCTCCTCCAAACACAAAACTAACCGGTCAAAGTGAGTCTTAGCCCCCCAGCTAGGTAGGTTTCCACCCTATTCTCCCGGTCCAAAAATCTCAAAAATAGCAGTAGCTCTGCCCGAATCCAAAGGCCAAATCTGCTAGAAGCAAGCAGTTGCTCTGCCCGATTTCCGCTAGTAGCAAGCAAACAACATAAAAACGCAGCGCTTGCTCGCCTGCTTGACGCTGCCCGAAGCAACTTTCGAAGAAGTTATTCTGCCTCGAACCCGAAGCGAAGAAAAGACTCCCTTCTGAAGACGTAACGAGCGTACCTCACGCTCGTAAAGGTAAACCTTTAAGGGTTTTTATATAAAAAATGTTATTTTCATCCGGCCCAATGTAAAAAATATAAGTTGTTATGCTGCCCGGATCTATTTAGAAAATAGCATTAAAAAGAGCCATTAGTATGACCAAATATTTTTAAATGTATTTGTAATTACTGGAAGGAGGCGACTGCAAGTCTATAAATAATGTAAATACAGATATACATGTTTTCTTTTTAATGCTTTATTTCATTTGTTAGATAAATATAACAAAAAACATATTTTAGCCAAAAACTGTTTTGAGACCAAAAGGGCGAGTTGGATGCCTAACACCTTCCCACCTCGTAACTTAGCCTCCAAACCCTTTTTGCAAACTCTGCTTTATTTTTGGTTTTTCTTTATTTCTCCTTAAAATAAAGATGGTAACTATGTTAAAGCATTTTGGATCACAGTGAGGCCCGCAACATCCTTTCTTGCACTTTTCAGTTTTCCCCTAAACAAGGGAGAATGAGAATGAAAGGGTGATGCATTTTCTGCATCTTGTTTTCCCCTAAACAAGGGAGGATGAGATACGGGGAAACCCAAAGCACTCATAGCGATCCAAAATAAGCCTAAGGTCATGGTGAGGCTCGCAACATCCTTTTTTTTTTTTTTTTGCACTTTTCTGTTTTCCCCTAAACAAGGGACGATGAGAATGAAAAGAGTGATACATTTTCTGTGCCTTGTCTTCCACTAAACAAGGGAGGGTGAGATGCGGAGAAACCCCAAGCACTCATAATGACTTAAGACAATTTTCGAAAAGTCCATAGTAAGGCATGACGTGTTCCTATGCGCCCTCGCAACATCCTTTTTTTACACTTTTCCGTTTTCCTCTAAACAAGGGACGATGTGAATGAAAAGGGTGATGCATTTTCTATATCTTCTTTTCCCCTAAACAAGGGAGGGTGAGATATGGAGAAATCCAAAGCTCTCATTATGGACCAACGCTCACTCAGGTGACCGAGGCGTATTCAACGCGCTTCTGACAACATTCTTTCTGCACTTTTAATTTCGTCTTCCCCTAAACAAGGGAGGATGGAATGGAAAGAATGATGTCCCTTCCGCACGCCGCGTTCCCAAAAAAAAAAAAAACGGAGTGCGGGGCGCGGGAGACGACCTTCTGGGGTACCCACACCCTAGTTACCTAACTAGGTTCCCACCCTATTCCATAGGTTCCAAAATCCCAAAAGCAGCAGTTGCCCTGCTCAAATCCATACGTCAAATCCAGCCGAAGCAAGTAGTTGCTTTACCCGATTCAAGACGCAATATCAAGCAAAAACAAGCAGTTTCTCTACCCAAATCCAGATGCCAAAATCAAGCAAAAGCAAGCAGTTGCTCTGCCCGATTTCAAACTCAGCAAGCACGAAAAACACGCAAAGCAAGCAGTTGTGGCGCCTGAGTCCCGAGGCGAAAAGCAACTAAACGGAGCAGTCATGCTGCCCGAAATCTAGCAACAACAAAACAACAAAAAAGAAGACTTCCTTTCTCAAATGGACCGGGGAAGCACATCTAAAGCCGCCCAGTGGGCTTAAGCCCAGGCATACTGGGTTAAACACTCACGTTCAGAGAGGTAAGTTCTGTCTCCGTAGTTATCTATTATAATCTATAAGATAAATATAAATATCTAATTAAGTTTTATTTCGGTTTATACTTTAATGTAATAATAGTTATATTTCATTTCTGTTTAATTAGTTTCTTTTATGTCTTTTCTTTAAATGTAATAATAATTATATTTTTCTTTTATTTTAATTAGTTTCTTCTTCCGTCTTTATTTTAATATAAAGTAGTTATAATTTCTAGCAGTTTATTTAAGTTTATTTCCTGCTACACTTCAAAATAAGAAATAGTTATGTTTCTTATTATTTAATAAATTTCTTTACTGCTTATACATGTAGTATAAATAAAGTTTGTTACTAGCATAGCTATTTTTCATTCTTATAAACTTATAAAAATGTTGTAACTATTCTTTAAGTTATATTATTCCAGTTGTAATTTTTATTTTCCTTTCTTTAATAAGTGTAAAGTTTTTTCTCTTTATTTCTTTCCGTCGTATATAAATGTATTATTCTGAGCCAAATTGTATAAAATAAAATGAACATATTGATAAACCCATTGTGAGACTGAAAGGATGAGTTGGATATCTAACCCATTCCTAACTCGTAACTTAGCCCCCGAACCCATACAATCTGGTAATTTTGGTTTTTCTCTATTTAATAATAAAATAGAGATGGCGACTCTGTTATATATATATTTTGAGTCCAGAATTGAGGCCGGGTGTATTCTACGCGCTAGAAAGTTTCGAAACCACCCCGCCTTTTAGTGGCGTAGATTCGGTTAAAAACGGGCCACTCACACCTATCTATATTTTTGCTTTTTTGGTAAGAGAGGTACTCAAAATCTAAACTAGTTTATGACCCCTTTGAAACCCAGATTTGTGAATAAAATTCATAGATGCTAACCATGAATTTCTAGAAATTAGGGTTTGAGAGAGGAGAGAGAGATGCAACCTATTTGGGTTTTGACTTAGCAAGTCAATGGAATTTTGAAGGTATTAGTGCTCGTTAGTTGCAGCTTATTTTGAGTAACTTTTGGTTTTTGAAAAGTCATATTTAAAGTGTTTGTTTCAGGTTATAAGCCATAAGCCAATAAGTAAGGTACAACACCCTTTATGCATTGAAAAGCCAAAGTCAAAAAGCCAAAATTTTAAGCTTTTTTGAGGTTTTTTTTTTTTTTTAAACACGAAGACAACTATTCATTAATAAATATTTGATTATCCTCATGTCATCCTTTTATGAAATATACATAAAAATTTGAATACTAATTTTCAAGTTTTTTTTTAACAAATAGTTATAACGACTCATAAGCAGCTTTTCAATAACCGTAACAAACAGCGTATCATGCAATCAGCCAAAAGTCATTCAGCCATAAGTCACAAGCCACCAGCCTCAATAAACGAACCCTTATTGTATTTTGAGCACCTTATATCCAACATGAAACGTCATGTGCACGGCATATTTTAGTCATTTTGATGATTTCCGTCTAACATAATAGACGAAAATGACTTGAGTGACCTACCTTATTAATTGCAAAGTCAAATTACAACGATTAAATTGCTAAAAAAAGGAATAGGATGAACTTAACGAAAAATTCATTAAAGTAGGATGTCCAAATTATGATTTAAGTCTTATATCTATAGGGAGAAGTTCGAGTTAAGTAAGTAGTTGTGGCATTTTCCATTGGTATATATGAAGGATGCCTCCTCAGCATTGCCTTATTTGATCCTTATCCAGCAGGAGCTCCATTTAAAAATTCGCGGGTCATAATAAATAAATAATATGTTATAAAAATTCTCAAAAGGCCGTTTGGTAAGGTGGTTCATCGAAAAAGCATAAGGTTTAGTACTTCACGCTTAGGTCTGCGGTTCGAAACTCCATACTACTCCAATTATGTTTTATTGCCATAAATGTGTTGTTTTGCTCCGGTGCCCCTGCACTTTCAAGGTTTGCCACCGTAATTCTTATATTTTCCACGCCTTACAATTTAATCCTTTGTCAGTCCCGTTAGCATCAATTGCCTTGAGATACTTGACGGATCTTAATCGACTTTAACGAAATGCTAAATGACACGTTTAAAGCCAAACGTGACACATTAAAAAGACAAAAGTGATATATTTTAAGGTTGAAAGTGACACTATAAAGGGTAATTTATTATAATTCTTATTAAAATATAAAATAATACTCTTAATACTAAAAGTGACATTTTTAATGCTAAAAATTGACAAATTTAATCTTAAAAAGTGACACTTTTAATACTAAAAATGAGAGAGTTATGGTGAAGAGGAATCAAAGAATTAAGAGTGTCACTTTTAGTATTAAATGTGTCATTTTTAGTATTAGTGTCACTTTTAGTATTAAGAGTGTCACTTTTTAATATTAAGAGTGTCACTTTTTAATATTAAGAGTGTCACTTTTTAAATAAGAGTGTCACTTTTAGTATTAAGAGTGTCACTTTTAATATTATAAGAGTGTCACTTTTAGTATTAAGAGTGTCACTTTTAGTATTAAATGTGTCACTATTTAGTATTAAGAGTGTCACTTTTAGTATTAAAAGTGTCACTTTTTAGTATTAAGAGTGTCACATTTTAGTATTAAATTTGTCACTTTTAATATTAAGAGTGTCACTTTTTAGTATTAAGAGTGTCACTTTTTAGTATTAAGAGTGTCACTTTTAGTATTAAATGTGTGTCATTATTAGTATTAAGAGTGTCACTTTTTAGTATTAAAAGTGTCACTTTTAGTATTAAGAGTGTCACATTTTAGTATTAAATTTGTCACTTTTAGTATTAAGAGTGTCACTTTTTAGTATTAAATGTGTCACTTTTTAGTATTAAGAGTGTCACTCTTTAGTAATAAGAGTATCACTTTTAGTAATAAGAGTGTCACTTTTACTATTAAGAGTGTCACTTTTTAGTATTAGTGTTCTAAAACTCCCGCCTAGCTCTAAGCTGGCCCTCTCCCCGCCCCGCGACTTTTCTTGGTCGCCGCCTAATTGACCAAGTCGGTGCTAAGTCAAACCTCGTCAACCTCAATTTATTTTTGTAGCTTTGATTTTGTACATGCGGTGACCGGAGGAAGGAAGGCGAACCGAGAAGGAAGGGGAGAGCAATGGTGAGGCCGAGAGTGAGAGTAATGGGGGCTTAATGAGTAATATCTTTTTTTTTTGTTCTAAACTTGGTCGATTTATTGCTTTGGGGTTGTTGAGAATTGAGATTAATAGTAGGTTTGTATATTTTTGTTCATTTTACAGATATAGACAAGTGTTTAATAAAATGACAAACATAAAAAAACATTAAATTTGTAGTCAATGTGTTTGATCTTTGATGTAAATTATCAAAAAATGATAATTATGCCTTAATTCTAGGCCCACTTTAGCGATACGCCAGCTAGTCCCCCTAGGCGCTAGTGTCGCTACGATTTTAGAACCTTCTTTAAGAGGATCACTTTTTAGTATTATGAGAGTGTCACTTTTTAATATTAAATGTGTCACTATTTAGTATTAAGAGTGTCACTTTTTAGTATTAATGTGTCACCTTTTAGTATTAATAGTGTTATTTTGTATTTTAATAAGAATTATTATAAATTTTTATTTATAGTGTCACATTTAATATTAAATTTGTCACTTTTTAGAATTAAGAGTGTCACTTTTTAGCATTAATAATATCATTTTTTAGTATTATAAGAGTATCACTTTTTAGTATTAAGAGTGTTACTTTTTAGTATTATAAGAGTATCACTTTTTAGTATTAAATATGTCATTTTTTAGTATTAAGAGTGTTACTTTGTATTTTAATAAAAATTATAATAAATTTTCATTTATAGTGTCACTTTTAACATTAAAATGTGTCATATTAAATGTTTCATTATAATACATTTTCATTTATAAGTCCGTTAGGATATGTCAAGTATCTCAAGCCAATTGATGCTAATGGATGGCTAACAGAGCTAACAAATGATTAAACTATAAGACATGAGAATTCGGCGACAAACATTGAAAGTGGAGGGGGTACCGTAACAAATAGAGAAAATGAGTATAAAAAACAAAATTTGATAGCTGGGCAGTATCGAACCCATAACCACCTTGGCGCAAATCTTCTATGTTCGACAAGGACCAACTCGGCTAGCCACTTGTTTCTGAAATTTAATAGCAGGTTTACATATTAACCCATAAATATCTAAATAGGGCTCCGTCTTACGGATATAGGATCCGTAAGACCGTCCTACACAAGTTTTTGCCTATATGAAGATGGGGGTACTATGTGATGTCATACCAATGAAAGTTAACCATGTACGTTTGGGAAGACCATGGCAATATGATAGGCATGTCAAGCATAATGATTATACCTATTCCATTGTTTATAAAGACACAAATGTAATTCTTGTACCCATGTCACCTAGTCAAGTGTATGTTGATCAAGTCAAAATGCGAACGAAAGACCGAGTTGAGAATTGTACTTCAAATCTGGTGGAGGATGGGAAAACTATGGCTCAAAACTGAATGTAGAATGGTCAAGCCCAAAACTGATTGAAGACATCCCAATTTTTTCTTCTTCTGAAAATAGTAATTTTGAACTAATTTCAAGGAAATAATACAATTTGTAAATATAAAACAATTTTAAATAATAAATAAATTATTTTTGGGAAAATATTTCAATCATATCAATCATCCAAAATTAATAATAACATTTTATATTTCAATTATATGTAACTAAAAATATAATAAAAAGAATACTCATGCCACACTAGTAATAATGCAATAATTTTACACATGCAATGATAACATTTTAAATCATATACATATGATAATAATAGCAACAAAAAAAAAAAAAAACTATCTTGACAACGAACAATCTAATCTAATCTAATCTAATCTAATCTAACTATCTAATCTAATCTAATCTAACTACCTAAGTACCTATAAAAGTCTAGGTTGTCTCTTAAAACTTAATGTATGGACAAACCTACCCCCTAACTTAATAAATCACTCACCATTAATTAAGGCTAAAAGATTAAATTTGTCATAAACTAATTAATTCCATGAATAATTAAATACTAGTTTGATCATTTGACTTGTACCTAATTTAAAGTTAGGTCCTAGATTTTTTAATTCTTTTAATTTCATCTTGTATTTTGATTTTCTTATCAATTTTCCCCACCTACCATGATCGTTACAAATGTCGCTAAATATTTTCTAAAATAACAAAAATACCCTTACTCAGTTGAAACACTAAAACTTTATTCGAAACTAAAAAATAATATGGTTTTACTTTTTTAAATATGTTCGGGAAAGACATTATTAGATTTATATAAAAAATTGTATTTATAATAATAGAATTGTCGGTAAATATCGAGATATTAAGCAAATTTGTAGCATGCTTAGTTATTACCCATGAATAAAATAAGAGAAATGAGTTAGGAATATGTTTCATAATGTCAAGAAGATGAAAAAAAATGAAGAACCATTTGATGAATTTGTGCCTTTTGTTAAGGACAATACACATAAATTTACCATGCCAAACAATAATGATTAGAAAAAAGTAACCATAATAAATATAATAAATCACTTGCCATGAATTAAGACCAAAAGAGTAAATTTGTCATAGACTAATTAATTCCATGAATAATTAAATAATAATTTGATCCATTGAGCTATAGTTCTATCATGCCCCTGCAAGATGGACGGTCGAAAGGTAAGTCCAATCTTGAACCGAAGAAGTTGGTATCAGAGCACTGATCCAATCAACTCATCAATTTCTTTCTTTTCTTCTTCCTGTTAACAATGGCCACCTCCGACAATCAAACCATAATCCCAAACTCCCTGGAACCCACCAAACCTCTTATCATGATCACGTTCCATAACTCCATCAAACTCTCCTCCCTCAACTATCTCTCCTGGCAATTTTAGATCAAAGCCATACTCATCGGGTATGATCTTCTGAAGTTTGTCGATGGCTCTCACCCCACACCACCCGAAAAGATCACCAAAAACAATCTTGAAGAACCCAATCCAGAACACACCACGTGGGTTCGTCAAGATAAACTAATTTTCGGTGCACTAATTGGAACTCTCTCTCCCACCATTGTCCCTCTTGTCACTCAATTCGCAACCTGTCATCAACTTTGGACTGTGCTAGCCAACACCTATGCTCGACCCTCCCGTGGCCATATTAAACAAATTAAAGACCACCTAAAACACATCACCAAAGGTACCCAGTCCATAGCCGAGTACATGCAAGCCATCAAAACCCGAGCGGATGAGCTTGCAATCCTTGGAAAGCCTCTAGATTTGGAAGATCTCATCGAAACCACTCTCAATGGTCTCGGTGATGACTATCAATCCATCATTGATACTATCAATGGTTGGGATACAATCATCTCCTTTGATGAACTCCATGAAAAATTAATTAACAAAGAGCTAACTCTTCGCCAATTATCTACCCCATCCTCCTTTCCAGCCACCGCCAACCCAACCCATACCCGGTTCACAAAACACCATACGACCTATAACCCCATTCGTGCTTCCTCACCCTTTCCCAAAACTAGCAATAGCAATCATCAACCTAACCCATCTGCAATGAAAAAGGCCATGTCCTTGCTCACTGCCCTATCTTTTGTCAAAACCAACCAAACCTCAAACCACCCCTTCACTCTCGCAATCCTTGGCAGCCACGACCATCCACCCCATGGCAACCCCGCTCCAGCCCATCCAACCCTCGTGCTCATGTTGCCACTGCCTATAACCCCTCGGGTTGGCTCCTTGACAGTGGCGCGTCTCATCACGTTACATCTGATCTCTAAAATCTCTCCTTTCACACCCCTTATGAAGGCACCGATGATATTGTGATAGGTAATGGCACAGGTCTCCCCATCTCCCATACTGGTTTTATCACTCTTCCCACTCCCTCTCACTCATTTACTCTATCCAATGTATTATGTGTACCAACTATGCAAAAGAATCTAATCTCTATTTCCAAATTTTGTCGCACAAATAATACTTCCATCGAATTCTCACCGTCTTCTTTTTCTGTGAAGGACCTACAGACCGGGGCAATTCTTTTACAGGGTCCAACTAAGGGTGAAGTTTATGAGTGGCCAATGGCATCTTCCGCTTCTTCTTCACCACTTCTTGCCTTCTCTAGTGCCAAGACGTCTTCGTCTGCTTGACATCATCGGTTAGGTCACCCTTCCGCAAACATTCTCAAACACATTGTATCTACGTTTCAACTTGAAGGGTCTTTCAATATGTCCTCAAATTTTTATTGTAATTCATGTCATTGCAATACAAGTCACAAGTTACAGTTCTCTGTTTCGACTATCTCTTCTTCCGCTCCTCTTCAAATATTATTTTCTGATGTATGGACTTCCCCACTTTATTCCACTGATGGTCACAAATATTATGTAATATTTGTTGATCATTTCACGAAATACACATGGCTGTACCCCCTCAAACGTAAATCTGATGTACTTGCAGTTTTCACACGTTTCAAGGCCCTAGTTGAGAATCATTTCAAATGCAAAATAACTACACTTTATTCTGATAATGGGGGGGGGGGAATATGAAGCTCTCAAAAATTTCTTGGCACTACATGGAATTGCTCATCTTACATCCCCCCCCCTCACACGCCCGAACATAATGGGTACTCCGAACGGCGACATCGCCATATCGTTGAAACTGGGTTATCTCTCTTAACCCACGCCTCCATGCCTCTCACCCATTGGCCTTATGCTCTATCCACTGCCGCTTATCTTATTAATCGTCTCCCCACCCCGACTCTCAACCTTTTCTCCCCGTATCAAAAACTCTTTGCAAAACCTCCCAACTACCTCAAACTTCGTAGCTTTGGGTGTCTATGTTACCCATGGCTGCGACCGTATGCTCCTCACAAACTTGCACCCCAATCAACCCCATGTGTCTTCATCGGGTACTCCCTCACACAAAGTGCATATCTTTGTCTCGACACATCATCTTCTCGCATATATACATCACGCCATGTCAAATTTGTTGAGTCAGTTTTCCCATTCCTCTCACTACCCACCCACTGCACCTCCCCCCTTTCCATCTCTCCATCTGAATGGTGTCATCTCACTCTTCCTGTTCACACATCTATTCCCACTCATCGACCCCATCCCTCTCCAACCATCGCAGCATTCCCTAACCCCACTCTCACTACTACTCCTTCCCCACCCGAACACCCATCAGTCATCCATCCCTCCCACCGAACCCCCTCCTAACCCGTCAACTGCCCCAACTCATGAACCCCCTTCTAGTCCTTCCCTACTTGATCCCACTACCAATCCTTCCCTACCCGAACCCTCATTAGTCATCCCTCCAACTGAACCACCTCCGCTCTCTTCATCTCATCCCATGAACACTAGGTCCAAAAACAACATCCGTAAGCCCCTCACCAAGCTCAACCTCACTGCCCAACTACATGTCCCTGAAAGTTCCCGTGAACCCTCCACAGTCTCCCATGCCCTAAAAGATCCTAAATGGCGCCAAGCGTTATCAAATGAATTTGACGCTCTTGTTCATAATGGAACCTAGGACTTAGTTCCCCCCGTTCCCACTCAAAATATCGTCGGGTGCAAATGGATCTTTCGCACAAAATTTTTACCTGACGGTTCCATCAACAAATATAAAACCCGTCTAGTTGCAAAGGGTTTTCACCAACATCCCGACATTGATTTTCATGATACCTATAGTCCGGTTGTCAAACCCACCAGCGTTCACTTGGTTCTCAGTATTGATGTGACCAACAACTTTTTTTTTTCATAATTTTTTTAGAGAAGCAGGGCGGCACCTGCAGGAGATTTATTAAAATAAAAAAAAGATACAACCTTGAGGGGGACAACCAGCCTTGCCCTTATAGATGGGAGGACAGATGAGCCAAACCTCGAACAAGAAATACAATAAGAAAATTAATTCTGACCCGACCTAAAAGAGTAAAAACCATAATTATCCATAGCAAGCAACCGTTTAACCTGACTAGGAAGGTACGCTAAATCTGAGAAATTCTTGCACTCCTTATGGACATGAGCGATATTGACCAGATGATCCGCCACCAGATTCTGCTCTCGATATACATGTGTCAAATAATAATGACTGGACAAGCTACTATATTCCCGAAATTCATAAACATATTGCCATGGGGTGCGATGGTTTTGAACCAACACTTTCACTGCTACCAAAGAGTCTGATTCAACATCAACATTAGAAAAACCCAAAGAGCGACACATCCGCAGACCATACCGAAGAGCAAATATTTCTGCCTGCATATTGGAACCAAGACTATAATGGTTGAAAAGGCGCCAATAAAAGAGCCATGCGCATCGCGAAGAACTCCGCCACCCGTGCAAACACCATCGAGGCGAACCATCCGTATTTAACTTATATCTACTCGAGCTAGGAGGGATCCATCTAAGCCATTTGCCTTGCTTAAAACCAAAGTGGCCGAAGGGTGAAATAGACATCAAAGCCAGAGAAGCATTGAAGTTACTTTGAGTCTTCGGCTTGTATGTATAAGCCATATATCTAAGAGCCCCGAGAACATGAGAAAGAATTATATCCACCTTCATCGGAGTAACCTACAAAATAGCAGTACATCTAGCCTTCCAAATCTCCCAACACAGGAAAACAAAAGCTCCAAGATGGCAAGCCACACTGGCTGGTCGAAGAGAACCCCTTAGCCCAAACCCCAAACAAGCGATGTAAACTAATTACATTGTTGCACATACCGAAACTAAAAGCAAGACGTCTCCAGAGAACTTGAGCAACTTCAGATTGCACAAAAAGATGCTCAACAGTTTCTTGACTAGGAGATTGGCAGCAACACACACATTTCGAAACCACCGGGATATTCCTAGATTGAATATTAGCGTCAACCGGGATCGCATAATTAAACAACTTCCACACAAAACAACTCACTTTAAGAGGGATCCACGGTTGCCAAATCATTTTAGCCCAACCTTTAGTAGGGTATTTGAGGCGAAAGCGATTCCAAAATCACCGTTGCCTTGAAGTCACTTGAAGAAGAAAGGGTACAAATCAGCTCATCAGGCAAATCTTTCACGCATCTTACGCTTTTAATACGACGGTCATGCAAAGATGTGTCAACCAAAGCAATAAGCGTCAAAATCCTTAAGCGCGTTGCGCGTTGCAACCGTTAACGTATGATCCAAAGGAAGAGGCCAACGTGTGGCAAAATGCGCGACTTGGGCAGTCTTTGGGTAGGTGATATCCGGGCTTGTAATCGACCTCCTTGAGCCTCAAGTAGTTAATCACAAGAACACCAGAAGAAGTGCAAGGCAAGGCCTCGTGAAACCCCTCCTGGGCGTGAGGAGTAGCATCG
>JABEVN020003420.1:0-18347 GCA_013146195.2 Codonopsis lanceolata | reverse complement strand
GACTTTTGGGAAGGGGCTTTGAAAAGAATTACATTATGGCGACATAAAGATCCGAACTTATAATCTCAGCGGTGAGTAAAGAATAACCCGGAGAAGCCATCCAGAACTGCAGCCATCACCATTCATAGAAAAAAGCGCATCTCTAATTTCGGTGAGAGGGATAATTTGCTAAGGAGGCATTCATATCTTACGTGATAAGAGAAGGAATAGAGCAAACTCTATCATTCTCGAAGTGATTGCGGCTTGGTTGGGATTGAAAGTGAAGCACAACATGATTTTTAATGTCCTCTACATGATATCTTGACCATCCAGAACCCACAAGAGAATGAACATGAAGCTTTAGGGTTTTGCTGCAGAGGCAAAGAAAAGCTTAGAGCTCCCTTCTCCATCTTTAAGCCACTTAAGTTTTGTTTTCGGCGCCAATAAAGTTCCTCATTTTTTAGAGCAAGTTTCGGTTTGGCTGGGCTAGTTGCATAGAATTACGTCTTCATTTGATCTAGAAGCCTCAAAATGAAACTCGGCCATTTGGACCTCATCTTCAGCTTTACGAATAGAAGAAAAAATTCCCAAAGACCTCCTTATTCCAACGTCAAAGCTTGGCGACAAGCGACTTTTTAGCAAAAATGAGTAAAGGCCGGCCACTAACAGTTCTTTGCAAACATTTAAGCTGTCGTTAAAAAGGCGATGAGAAACCCAAACATTAAGGAAAGCGAAAAGAAGAGGGATGCGGTACTTTCCTTTATAATGTTTGTGAGTAAAGGAGCATGATCGAGCAGGTTCGTCCCAAGTGTCAGACTGTTGATTGAGCGTGGAAAAGCTGAGCCAGGCTGTTACAAAGCATGCGGTCAAGTCGCTCAAAAATAGTTGCGGTGCCATCTCTAGAGTTCCACCATGTATAATCACTACAGAATAGCCCATGCTCAGACGGACCACATGCGGCAATACAAGAATGAAAGTCCATGGCCCCTATACGATCCGACCGTTACCTCCTAATTTTTCCTCCGGAGATAAAATAATGTTGAAGTCTCCTCCAACAAGCCAAGGAGAAGAAGCGACCATGTTACCCACCTCAATCGGATCATCCATAAGCTTTGTCTAGTAGAAATATCACGACTAGCGTAGACACATGTTATAATAGCCGAAGAACTCCACGTAAAATGCTTAGCTTGTAGAGTAAGGTGTTGGTCAAGTAGCATGCAATAATGTACAATTGAAGGAGGATTTTACAAGCACCCAAATTGAACTACGATCATTATGGAAAAAGCAGTTTGAACTTTAGTTTAGCAATACGGGAAATATGAGAAGCTTCTATTTTTGGTTCAAAAATAGCAATGAAAGATTATGTAATTTAATGAGGCGTTTGAGTCTACCAATTGAGGAATCGTTGCCAATACCCGAATATTCCAAAAAAGAAAATTAGCGACCATGAGAAGAGGTGGATTTAGGCGGAGTTTTGGACCTTGTTTGAATTGCGAGGATCTGGGATAGAGGGTTTTTAGATCCATTACCTTTAGGGATAGGGATAGTGGAGTCTAAATTGAGTTGATCCATAAGGTGAGGATCAATATTATCACGGGTCATCAATGACTTCGAACCTCATCACCGGTTTCATCTCGGCATTATCATCATCCAACATATCTTCGAGGCGAGTAGCTGCAAATCGTTTGGAGATAAAGCAAAACCTGTATGAGAGGTGGCAGGTTTTGTAATATTATTCTCCTCATCCATGCAAAGATCATCCAGCACATGATTAGGAAGGGTTGGATCAGTGGCTTTCATCACAGTTGGATTCGAAACTTGGTCAGGAGAGTCACTAGCAGTGGGGTTTTGAGGACCAGATTCTACTTGGACAGACGGCATCGAATTCACAGGAGGGTCGGGTTGTTTTTCAACACTGGAAGGGTTTCTTCAAAAGCGTAGGTTGGGGCTTTTAGGTGTCCACCGAGTGGAAGGGGAGGAGGCGGAGGCGGAGGTGGAGGGGCTTGGGGACATTCTCATGAATCTTAGAAGGTGGATTTTAATCTTACAAGCAAGCTCAGTGACCACGTCGAAGACAATGCAAACAATAGAATGGAAGTTGCTCAGCCTCGATCGTCTGCCAGAAGCTAGGGAAAAGTGATCCATAGTCGACCCACACACGCTTCGGAAGAGGCTTGGTTAGATCGATCTCAACGCAAACTCTAGCTGGGCCTTGGTAGGGTGAGATTCATTGTAGGTGATCAAGCATAAGCGGCTTTCCAAACAGCGAGGCAATGGAGAAAAGAGCTATTTTGTGGAAAAGATGGATAGGTAAACCAGGAAGTGAGAACCACACAGGCACAATCGGGCTCTCAACATCATGCCTAAAATCTGGTGACCATTTAAAAACCCTCATAGGAAATCTACCAAGGTACCACTGGTCTTTTATCCAAAGTCGCTGATAATCGGCATCGTGGGTGACTTGGATGAGAATGTGTTTAGCATCGAGATGCCCAATGGTAAAGGCTGCCTTGAATCCGAATGTATGGAACTGTTTGCGAATTGATTCTAATGAAGGTCGGCCATGTGAAAATTTCCCAATCAAAGCATTGGAAAACGGCTTAGCAAGTGCCTCAACTACATCGGCTGAAAGCTTTAGGGAGGGTTCACCTTTATAGTATGAGGGAGGTATTAGAAAGGCAATGGGGTTAGGGTTTGATGGTGGAGAAGAGACGGAAGCCGCAAAGGACTTGGGCATGGGAGGATCAGGCGGGGCTGGTGGAGGTGGTTCCACCATTGAGCCGGCAACGAGAAGAGGGAAAACCCTAGACAAAAACGGGAAGGTTAGCTATTACCCATGAATAAGCAAAGAGAAGTGAGTTAAGAAAATGTGACATAGTGTCAAAAAGATGAGAAAAATGAAGAACCAATTGATGAATCTGTGCGTTTTGTTACAAAAAGAAGAACAAATCTACAGTTTACTTTTTTGAATTTTCAGACTACTACAAGTAACCTTAAAAACCATCATACTGGTCCTAACTTATAAATATTACAAACAAACCACTGTTAGTAATCACAAATAACTAGGTTTAAAATATTTTACTCCTTCCCATAACTGCGTTCCAAACCTCTAACCTCTTTTGGTCTTAACTTGCTTGCTCCTCTCATAGAACCCGAAGTAGTTACGCGCGTGTGAGAATCTCTCTATTCCCCTCCCCTGGCTATCAACATTCTCTTCTTCTACCACAACTCTCCTTTAATTGAAAGAAATTGTCACTAATCAACATCTTTTCAAGTAGTTCCATCCTAAATTAGATTATCTCTTTGCTTAGTAATTTGACACCAAAAGTGGATAGGAAGTAGGAAATGAGAGACATTCGAGAAAGAAGTCTGACTAATAATAATCTAAAGAGATTCTATGTATCTATTTTAGCAAGGCGAGGTGAATGTGTGTTCTTGGTGATGGTGATGGCGGTGCTTACGACCGGATGGAAGATGGTGTTAGGGCGGTGGTGACAGTGATTTTAGGGATGATAGTGGTGGATTAGATGAAATACATCGTTGTGAGATTTCCTAATCATCAAATTTTTAAATATCCATATGGGTTTCAGATTCAATTTGAAATTTTGAAAATTCAAAAAAATTGAATTTGAGTTTGTAAAAAGTGAAATTTAAGGTTGTGGTGGTGGTGTGTCTATCCTTGATGGGTTTTCCAAATGGGTTACTTCCAAGGAAAGAGTAAGGAATTAGAAAAGGAAATCAAATCAAATCAAAAAATTAAATTTTGGACTAATGGTAAAATTTGAGGTGGTAGAGGTGGTGGTGGTGAGTCTATGAATGATGGGGTTGACGAAAGAAAGTGAGGGCTAAAAAATAAATTTTAAATTTCATTTTTTTTAGTAATGCATTTTTTAACTTTGAATTTAAATATCAGACAAAGTATAACTAATTTTTGATTATTTAAATAATTATTTTTTAATTAAAAATATTTTAAATATTAAATGGAAAACTAAATGATGATATTATAACAAATCCCACTTTGCGCCACAAGCAAAATGACCAAAATAATCCTCATATACATGATTTTCCATCACTATTTTTTATACTTATTGACGGGAGAGGACAAATAGGACAAATAGAAAAAACATATAAGAAAGTGAGACATCATAGGTTGGGAATGACATTATTAGAGGTATATGAAAAATTGTAACTATAATAATATATTGGTTGGTGAGTATCGAGATATTAAGTAAATCTATATCGTGCTTAGTAATTGCGTGTGAATAAGCTAACAGAAACGTGTTAAGGAAAGGTGCTATAATGTGAAGAAGATAAAGAAAAATGAAGAACTTAGTTGACAAATCTGTGTGTTTTGTTAGAGAAGAAATTAAGTTAGAATCAATAGGAAAGTTGTTTGATGAAAGTAGTTCCACTTAACGGAAGCTAAAGATATGTTATTTTTCCATTTTAGCAAGGCAAGGTAGACACGTTTCTTGGTGGTGGTGGTAGTTGTGGCGCTATTTGCAGGGATGCTGGTGGTGGTGGGGGTGATTTTAAGCATGACAGTGGTGATTTAGGTGGAATACGACATTTTTGATCGGCGTATGCCCCTCTTAGGAGGGAAAAAAATTATAAAAAAAGGTGGAATACGACATTAAACAAAGGAGTAAGAAATTAAACAAAGAAATAAGATAAAATTAAAAAAAAAATGATTTATAGGCTCATGGTATTATTTGAGGTGGTAGTGGTGGTAATGGTGGTGGGTGTATGAATGATGGATGTATAAATTAAATAAATTCTAAATTTAATTATGAGACAAATTAAAATAACAACATTGCTAGCCTTACAACTAATTTTATAATTTTCCTTACTACTAAGCCTTCAAGGGCAAAAATGTCTTTGTTCAAAACAACTTTGCGCTTCTTCAAAATATAGTTGTAAGGAAAGTAGTATAATTAGTTTTAAGGATAGCATTATCCTTATCATTTCTCTTCATTCAAGTCCGTCTCTCTTTCCGATGAATTCGTTGATAAGGGTTATGTGTTTTTTGTTCATCACATGTTTTTACTAGGGTTTTTAGTAAGTATAGTATATACCTTATGATTTCAACTTTAGGTGCGACTTTTGCATGGGATAGAATGAGGAAGATCAGAGATGGAGTTTGGCTAGAATCAAAGAAGGGCGACGCTAAAGTTGTGATAGGCGTGACCGAAGTGGGAAGGGTTTGGGCTGGAGATGGAGGCTATTATAGTGGAGCAAGAGATGGGCACTTGCACCGAGAGAAGAGGGAAGGAGAGGGTGTGAGATTAGAGTTTTTTACTTTTAATACATTTACCCCTAAAGCAGATAATGAAAATGTCATTTGTACCCCGCACGTGGAAGACCATGTGCTATTTAACGTGAATATTCTAACATCCATCACGGATATGGTGGAAAATGGAAAAAAAATAATGTAACGTCAGATATCATTATGAGACAAACCTTAGCTTGAGGTGCATTATACGATTTGGTGGATACCTTGGGGGAAATTGTAATTTGGTCATATAATTATTTTTGAATTATTGAAACAATTATTTATTATTATTTTTATTTAAAAACATATTTTAAATACTAAATGGTTAATTATATAATAAAGTTATAACTAAATCTCATTTTCCACCCCAAGCAAAATGACAAAAATAATATTCACGTGATATGCACGTATCATTTTTCGTACGTTACTATTTTTAACACCCATAGACGGGAGGGAGTAAAGTGAGACAAATAGAAAAATAAGGTGCGAAAGTGAGACACTTCGTAGGTTGGGGTCAAATGTGAGATTTAGTGTGTAATTTTGGGAGCTAATCATATGTTTGCCCCATCAAAATTAGTCCAAAATACACATTGTCCCCTAAGGTGTCCGCCAAATCCACTTTGGTCATCAACGTAATTTTGTAGCATTTCCATATTCCATATCAAATTTGGTGATTGTGATGTAACGTGTGGTAATCGTAGTGATAAAAATGGTAGCGAATAATTTTTAAGATCGAGAATTTGCTTCAATCAAACCATAAACCATATCAATGGTGCCAAGGAGAAATTTATTGGGGTTTAAGCTAGGGGCGATGAAGACGGATTGAATCATGACGTGCCTCATCATTGTCGTATACATCTGTGATGAGTTCAAATATGAGTTTTAAAATTCATCATTTATGCTTATGCATTGTGTTTGTGGCTTGGTCATTTAACATCGATAGCTCTGATAGCTTTAATTTTTTGTGGGTTCTTATTCATGGCGGCATTGACACCTAAATGTGATCCTCTTCTTGTGTTTTATCTCTCTCTGATATGATTCTGCACTATTTTTATTTATTTTTCTATATAAAAATTCGAACAAAAGATTTATATACTCTTGAGTTTTATCTCACTTAAAATTTAAATAAGATGTCATTATTGGAGAAGAAGTAGAGAAAGCGTTGTCGGAGAATAAGAAAATAAAGTTTCTTTTTGGGTAATAAAAGCACTGAAAACATTGTTAAAAATGACCAAAATGCCCTTCGCGTGAAATACCATGTGCACCTTAACGTCATATTAGTAACCTTAGTAGTATCTAGGGGGAAAACTAGAAAAAACTTATACAATGAGATATGAAAATAACACAAAAGTTATGTTTGGTGGTAAAGTGAGACTTTATAAATACCCTGGGTGAATTTTACATTTTAGAGTGTAAGTATATACTTTGAGATTGTGAGTTTGATTTCTATAACACAATTTATTATTTTCCAAAGAGAGTCATAAATTCCAGAAAACGACATAGGCAAAGTTTCCAACAACAATGTGCTTATCTAAGAAAGTAAGTTGTAATTGTTTTCAATTCCAACACCGATAAAAGTGAATGAATTCATGTTTGGTATTAAAAAAAGATTTAAAAATAACCAATAAAAAAGACAAATGTGTTGGATAAGTTGCAATATAATGATTAGAAGCTTATATTATAAATGACCGAAAAACAAAATATCGAAAAACCTAAACACACAACAACACAATTTATAAATCTCCAAAAATTGTAAAGATTAAAACAAAACAAAAATCCAATATTCAAAAGTAAACAAAAAAGTTAAGAAACTGGCAAATCACTTTAAAAAACCATTAATACCACGTGCGTTAACCACGTGCAAAGCACGTGAACCTTACTAGTATAATAAAAAGAGAAAGAAAAGCAGCAAAAGCAGGAAAAGGCATATACCTCCCACACCAGGGCAAATCCATTCAGGGTCAGCGAGTCATTCCGACAAGCCCTGTCCATGGAAGCATATAATTCGGCTAAGCCCGCCTGTCCCCAGTCATAAGAAGGGATCCGCTCGAAGTCGATAAGCGGAGGAGACGGAAACCCGGGGTGGTAGAGGAGTTGGCAAAAGAGCGTCGTTCCAAGAAAGAAAAATAAGAACGCTCTAGCCACTTGAGTCACGGCAGCCATGTCATTTGCCGGCACCCGCCCGACATTGCTGAGAAGCCAGTTTCGCACACTGCCGATAAAGATCTCGTCCGTCGATTTGAACTCGAGCTCGAAGCCCAAGAGGTCCACCACCTCCTCTCGACGTCGACGGAGAGTAAAATCCGGGGCCAAAGTCTCCCCGATGCTGGTAGGCAGCAAAGTCGCAAGGGGTCATGGTTGCTTCTCCCCAGCTAAAATGGAAGGTGTGGGTGGTGTCCCACCAGTAGTCCCGCAGCGCATCAAAGATCGGCAAGTAAATTGTGAAGGGACGGAAGACATGGAGAAAAGTACTAAAACCAGAGCCCTCCACAAGGAGCTGTGCCGCCTCGGGCAACATGTGGTAAATTTCCATAACTTTAGCACATGAAGCTCGAACTCTCTTCAATGTCCTGCGAAACTAAAAAAAAAAAAAAAAAGAGAAAAGGAAAGGTAAGTCCACTATCTTTATTTTCCTTGTAAAGTCTTTTGACAAACAATAATAGTAAATAAGTATGAATAAATAATAAACATGTTGCATGCATTATACTTCATGAATTATAAAATTGCAGCATGCTAATTTCCTAAGAAAAAACAAGAAAAAAAACCAATTATTTTTTATGTAAATAAACACTTACCAATATATATATATATATATATATATATATATATATATATATATATATATATATATATATACATATATAAATACATATGTAAGTAAACATTTAGTTTCCTTAAAAAACAATAAAAAAATCTGTATTTTGAAAAAATATGTTGTATTATTTTTCATCCTTTCAATAAATAAAAATGTATTTTTGTGCATTTAAGTATGTATTTTAGCCAAAAAGAAAAAAAAAAGGAGAGATTATGTGTATTGTTTTGCATCCAAATAATCATTTTTGCATCCTAGGCATCATAGAAATACATGTTAAGTATGTATACTGCATTTTTGCATTTATCATGTACATAATAAAATAAGAGAATGTTCATGCATTATGTTAATAAGCATCCTATAATTTTTCTGCATTGCATTTGCATCAAGTAAAGTAGTACATGCATCCATCATGTCCATTTTATTGTCCAATAAACTGTCATAGGGGTACGCTAAAAAGAAAATAAAATGTCATCAGTCATGAAAATAAATATTTTTATGGCATTTACTATATCCCTGCAGCATAAGAATGCATGAAAAATGAATTTTAGGGCATAAAATTTATCTGTTTTGTCACATATTCATCCGAAAATATGCCCGAAAATATGTTCGAAAAAATTTGAATTATATTCCGAAAAATCCGTCTTGTGAACATATTGCATGCAAAAATATGTTTTAACTTAAAACATGCATCATATAGCTCTAATTGCATTTATAGTATAAATCATGCATAAGTAGGGTCAAATACTGACCACTAGTTCAATCATGCATCGCAGAAATATATTACATAAATTTCATTCATCATTACCTCATTACATCATTTAGACATAAATAGGACATGCATAAACATCATTAATAAAGTCAGAAGTGCTCCAAAGGTGCCAAACAGTGCTAAAATCTAGCAGATCTGAAGTATATCCAGGTCAATCTAGAAAAAGAAAGAAACTTACAGAAGTAGGTGGAAGATTGGACACATGAGTGTTCCGGTCTCGAAGAATGTTTCCCCAGTCATCCGTGGAGTACCGGTACTTGAGTTTATTTCGGACCAAGGGAGGAAACTCTTTCCTCCTTTCGTCAGATTTTGGGTGCATCGGAGCTTTCCCTTTCCTGGATCGTGAAGAAGACGCCATCTGCTAGATAAAACACTCAAGTTGGCGAAACAAAATTGAGAAAATGAGCAAAAATAAGAAGAAAATAAAAAAAGAGGAGAGAAACAGCAATGGCGGGCTGCGTAACTGGGAAAAGAAAGAAAGGAAGAAGAGAGGAGAAGTAGCTCCCTTTCCCCCACTCGCCGTCAATAATAAGGGAGGAAAAGGGAATTTTTCCTTTTCCCCCATCTGAAGTTTGAAGCTGCGACACTTAAGTCCTCAAGTTCCAAAAATTCCAAAATGGCCCCTAAGCTTAACGAAGAGTTAACAAAAGTAATTTTGTTAACCAAAATAGATGGCCATCCATCTGAGGGCAAAGGAAAAGTAATATCCCCAGCAAGTCAGCCGCGGAATAAGCAAAAAAAAAAAGATTCAGACGGCGAGAAAAAAAAAAGAAGAAAAAAAAGAAAAAAAAAAGAAAAAAAAAGGCAAAAAAAAAGGAGGGAAGTCCCTCCTAGCTTGGAGAAGCGAAAGTGGCAGAAATGTCAAAATCAGCCGAATCCGCGGCAACCACCCAAGCACAGAAAGGTAAGAAAGGTAAAGTATTCTCATCCTAACTTCAAATAATAATAATGATAATAAAAAAAAGGAAATTTCGTTTTTCAAAAATAAAATAAGTCTTTTCCAAAAGATGTTGGTTTTTCAAAAATAAAAGAAAAGTCTCTTTCAAGAAAGTTTTGTTTCTCAAAATAAAAAAAAAAGAATAATAAAGGAAAAATCTTTTCCAAGTTTTGTTTTCAAAAAAAAAAAAAAGAGGAATATTTGAAAAAAAAAACAAAAAAAGAAGAATATTTCAAAAACATAAAAAAAAGAAGAATATTTCAAAAACAAAAAAAGAAGAATATTTCAAAAATACAAAAAAAGATGAATATTTCAAAAACACAAAAAAGAGGAATATTGAAAAGAAAAAAAAAACATATAGAGTGAGAAGAAAGGGAATGAAAAAGAACAATCTTTTCTACCGTATTAGGTGACAAATTTTTGTCGATCTCATACAGTTTTCGAAAAACTTGAAGAAAAATCTTTTTTGCTGTGCTCGGCGACAGATTTTGATCGGTCGAGTGCAGTTTTCGGGAAATTTGAAAATTTTCTTATTGTGTTTGGAAACAAGGTATTGACCAGCCATGTACAATTTTTGAAAATTTCTCTTAACATATTTCGTTAACAGGTTTTGACCAGTTGGAATATGGTTCCCGAAAAACATTTAAATCTTCATACCGTATTTAACGGCCGTTCTCGACCGTTTGAATACGACTTTTCGAAAAACATGAAAATCTTTTTCCTATTGTGTTCTTGGTCGGGTTTTTGACCCGAAAGACATGACATCCTCGTTGGTTGTAGTTTAGATTTTGGCCTGAACTACGTTTGGTCTGATTTCCTTTATTAAGGAATACGTAAGCAGCCTACACTAGTAGGTCCGACCATCAGAGCACTTCATTTATATATCTGCTTAAAAACTGTGATAACCTGTTATAACCGACTAAATATGTCTAGGTTATGGAGTTTGGTTAGCATGATAAACTGTTGCATTATAACTGTTACATGTTGTATTTCTCTCCTATTTTAATTGAACGAAATTGGAGAGTCTATTGTTTATCAACGATGTTCGTCTACTTAGTAAGCCTTGGGTTACCCATAGACTCCATCATTGAGGGGCTCTGTAGACACCCCAATTTCATACCCCTGATATGTGACTCTGACATGTGATATCAAGAACTGCTTAAACTTAACAAATGTCATGTTACATGAGTCAAAAATGCAAAAGGCAAAATAGGATGCGCAAAACAGTAAAGTGCGAGGGGTGAAAGTGTCAAAAATGAAACTTGAACAGGGCCTTGGCGCGGCCAAAAGGTTGCTTTGGCGCCGCGCCAAGACATGGTGTAGTCGGCACCCACTAAGCTACAGTACCTCTCAGACTTAACGCATTGTGCAAGTTACGAAGGCCGGTGTACAACGGTTTGATGCTCGCTTAGGGAATTTGTAATTCCCGATCAGTCCCTTCATCCAGTTATAAATAGGAGTGTTGGGGCTCACTTCGCAGAAGAGAAAAGAAGAGGCGAAGAAACGCTGAAGGAAATTTCCTCTGCGTCCTTATAACGCCTAAGAGTAGTGAGATAAGTGAGATAGGGAGTGCCTAGCCCACCCAAGCTTCGAAACCCCGTCCAAACTCTGCTAAAACACAAATCCATCGGTTAAAAGTGATCCCTGGACTTTTAGTTAGGTATCCACTTTACTTCCTCAGCCCAAAATCCATAAAGTAAGTCGTTACTCTGCCGAGTAATAGGCTGAAAAACACACAAAATAAGTCGTTATTCCGCCGAACCAAAAAGGCCAAAACCATCCGAAATAAGCCGTCATTCTGCCCGAGTGAACGAGCCAAAACCACCCAGAATAAGCAGTCACTCTGCCCGAATCAAAACAATAACAACACAACAACAACAACAAAGACTCCCTCTCCCTGAAGGACAGAGCGAGCACAACGCGTTCTAAAAGGTAATAGCCTTTAAGGGCGCTATTTTTTTAAGTTACTTTTTAAATCCGGCCCAATGTAGCCAATATAAGTCGTTGTGCTGTCCGGATTAGATTAGAAAATATTATGTAAAAGAGCCGTTATAATGGCCAAATATTTTTAAATATATTTCTAATTATTAATTGTAAGGAAATGGCTGCAAATCTGTAAATAATGTAGCCACTGATGTATTTGTTTTTATTTTCCTGTCTTTTAATGCTTTATTTATTTGCTAAATAAATATAACAATAAGTATACTTTAGCCAAAAACCACTTTTGAGACCAAAAGGGTGAGTTGGGTGCCTAGCACCTTCCCAACTCGTAACTTAGCCTCTGAACCCGTTTTCATAATCTCTGGTTTTCTTTTTTCTGGTTTTGCTTTATTTTTTCCTTAAAATAAAGATGGTGACTCTAAAACATTTTGGATCCAGTGGGGCCTCGCAGCACTCCTTTCTTGCACTTTTCCGTTTTCCCCTAAAAAAGGGAAAATGAGTATGAAAGGGTGGTGTATTCTCATATCCTGATATCCCCTAAACAATGGATTACTTGATACGGGAAACCCAAAGCTCCCATAGTGATCCAAAATAGGGCATAAGACTATTTTTAATAAAATCCATAGTGGGGGTGTCGCAACATCCTTTTTTGCACTTTTCTGTTTTCCCCTAAAAAGGAGAGAATGGGAATAAAAGGGTGATGGATTCCCATATCCTGGTATCCCCTAAACAAGGGATAACTTGATACGGGAAACCCAAAGTTCCCATATTGGATCAAAAATCCACTAATGGCAACTGAGGCGCATTCCAACGCGCTATCTTAGACAGCACTCCTCTCGCACTTTTGATTTCGTCTTCCCCTAGAAAAAGGAGGGTGGAACGAGAGTAGTGGATGTCATGCATCCGCACGTACGCGCACCCCTATCCAAGGGCGCGGGCGCACCGTCCCGGGAACCCACAGCTACAACCCCGAATCAGAGAGAAAGGCTTTGTTCTCCGACGAAGGCTGAGTTCCTGAGGAGGCGTTGCATTCCATGCATTTGTGTTTGTGTTTGGAAACTTTCCCTTAAGGGACTGTAACCCCTGATCAGAGGGAAAGGCTTTGTTCTCCGACGAAGGCTGAGTTCCTGAGGAGGCGTTGCATTCCATGCATTTGTGTTTGTGTTTGGAAACTTTCCCTTAAGGGGCTGCAACCCCGGATCAGAGGGAAAGATTTTGTTCTCTGACGAAAGCTAAGTTCCTGAGGAGGCGTTGCATTCCATGTATTTGTGTTTGTGTTTGGAAACTTTCCCTTAAGGGGTTGCAACCCCGGATCAGAGGGAAATGCTTTGTTCTCCGACGAAGGCTGAGTTCCTTAGGAGACATTGCATTCCGCCCATCATTTTTTGTTTGTTCTTTTTTTTTTAAGGCAAACTACGTTCGGTCTGATTCCTTGGATAAGGATACGTAGGCAGCCTATTTCGGTAGGCACAACCGTCGCAGCATGCTTGTTTGTCGGCATTTTATATGAACTACGTTCGGTCTGATTCCTTGGATAAGGATACGTAAGCAGCCTATTTCGGTAGGCACGACCATTGCAGCATGCTTGTTCTGGCTAGGCCCGAACTACATTTTGGTCTGATTTCCTTTATTAAGGGATACGTAGGCAGCCTACATTAGTAGGTCCGACCATTAGAGCATTTTATTGCATATCTGCTTAAAAACTACAATAACCTGCTATAACCGACTAAATATGTCTAGGATATGGAGGTTTGGTTAGCATTATAAATTGTTGCATTATAACTGCTACCTATTGCATCCCTCCCCCGTATTAATTGAGCGAAATTGGAGAGTCTATTTCTTATCAACGATGTTCGTCTGCTTAGTAAGCTTCGGGTTACCCGTAGACTCCATCGTTGAGGGGCGCTGTAGACACCCCAATTTCGTACCCCTGGTATGTAACTCTGGCATGCAATATCAAGACCTATTAAAACTTAACAAATGTCAAGTTACAGGATTTAAAAATGCAAAAGGTAAAGAAGGATGCGCAAAACAGTAAAGTACAAGGGCTAAAAGTGCAAAAATGAAAGCTGGAATAGTAACCCGGCGCTGCCATAAAGGTCCCTTGGCGCGGCGCCTATATACCCCTATGACCGCGCCCAAGGTGCTACAGTACTGCTACAGTGGCTCCCCAGTTAACGCATTACACAATTTTTAAAGCGAGGTGTACGAGCAAATGGAGCACGCTGAGAGGAATTTTAATTCCCGATGAGTCCCTCTCTCAGCCTATAAATAGAAGCCTTCGGGTCTCACTTTCAGAGGGGTGAGACACAGTAAAATACGCACAGAAAAACTCTTCGCGTCGTTGTTACGTTGTGAGATTAGTGAGTGAAGTGAGATAGTGAGCGTCCCTTCCTATAAAGCCTCGAAACCCTGCCAAAACTCCGCCAAAAGTAAATCCAACCGGTTAAACTGATCCCTAGCCCTCTAGTTAGGTATCCACCCTATTTCCCCGGTCCAAAACTCTCGGAAAGAGCAGTTTCTCTTCTCGAGTGAAAATGCCAAATTAGCTAGAAATAAGCCCTTGTTCTGCCCAAATTTCGCTAGCAGCAAGCAAGCAAACACCAAAAAGCAAGCAGTTACTCTGCCCTAATCGCAGCAGCAGCAGCAAAGAAAAAGACTCCCTCTCTCGAGAAGGACAGAGCGAGCACCCCACGCTCTAAAAGGTGAGCCTTTAAGAGCGTTAGTTTTATTAAAAAATTATTTTCTATCCGGCCCAATGTAAAAATATAAGCCGTTGTGCTACCCGGATTATTTTAGAGAATGACATTTAAAAGAGCCATTATTATGACCAAATATTTTTAAATATATTTGTAATTATTGGAATGAGACGGCTGCCAGTCCGTAAATAATGTAAATATGTATGTATTTGTAGGTAGTTAATGCTTTATTTATTTGCTAAATAAATATAACAAAAAAACATACTTTAGCCAAAAACCGATTTTGAGACCGAAAGGGCGAGTTGGGTGCTTAGCACCTTCCTAACTCGTAACTTAGCCTCCAAACCCGTTTTTGTATTCTCTGGTTTTTCTTTTTGGTTTTCTTTATTTCTTCCTTAAAATAAAGATGGCGACTCTAGCAAAACATTTTGGATCGCAGTGGGGCATCGCAACACTCCTTTCTTAAACTTTTCCGTTTTTCCCTAAAAAAGGGAAAATGAGAATGAAAGGGTGATGTATTCCTATATCCTGGTATCCTCTAAAAAAAGGATAACTTGATATAGAAAACCCAAAGCACTCATCGTAATCCGAAATAGGTCATAAGACATTTTTCATAAAGTCTGTAGTGGGGCCTGTAACATCCTTTTTTACACTTTCCATTTTCCCCTACACAAGGGAAAATATGAATGAAAGGGTGATGCTTTCCTGCATCCTGTTATCCCCTAAACAAGGGATAACCTGATACAGAAAACTCATAGCTCCCATAACGGACCAAAAATTCATTGAAGTGACCGAGGCGTATTCAACACGCTTTTTGACAGCACTCCTCTTGCATTTTTAATTTCGTCTTCCCCTCGACAAGGGAGGACGGAATGAGAGCAGTGGTGTCCGCATCCGCACGCCGCATTCCCCTAACCAAGGGAGCGCGGGGCGCGGGCTGCCATCCGGGGCACCCACATTTATGGAAAATCTTACCAATGGGAAAGTTAAGATTAGAGCGTTCGTGTTGATAACGTGATATAAAATTACTCTATTTAAAAGTTTTATCGTGTGTGTATATTTATATATTGGAAGCACACAATGATACTGTTTACAAACTAGAATAAAAGGTGTATTATAGAGTGAGAGAAAGAATGCGTTTAAGTAAAAGGGGTTAAATCTATCCAAAATCACTTCACAATGACTGGTATTTATAGTCGAGTTATTTGGATAACAATTACTCCCTCCGTCCCTAATTTATTGTCCTGGTTGACCCGACGCACCGTTTAAGAAAATCTATTTGACTGGATTATTAATATTGGTTTAATGTGTAGTTTCCTTTAAAGCCCATGTGTATGTGGCTCATAATTAAAGTAGGGTGAAAAAGTAAGGGTAAAGTGGTAAAAGTGATGTTCTAAAAAGGTAAGTTTCAAAGTGGACAATTATTTTGGGACGGACGAAAAAGGAAAGGAGGACGATAATTTAGGGACGGAGAGAGTATATATTTTTACTGTATGTGTAATGCTTGTGTGCAGCTTGCCAAAACTTCTCCCACACACTTGAACATTTGGTGTTATGTCCATTTAATGTAGAGCCATTTGGGTAACAATTATATGTTTTTACTGTGTGTCTATTGTCTGTGTGTAACTTGTCAAAACTTTTCCCGACAAACAGGGACATTTGGTGATATGTCCATTTAATGCTTCACAACAACTTCCACAAATTCTATTATGTTTTAGTATGTACCCACCTTGACCATTTTTTTGATAAAAAAACAAAAATAGAATAGAAAATCAAAAATAAAATTTGGAATTTGTGTTGGTAATTGATACTAATTAATTTTTTATTAGGAAACAGAGTTTAGGTACTTGGAAATTGTTCATTTATTATAGGATTTTAAGTAAATAGAAATACAAAAATGTTAAACAATTCCAAAAATAATGATTACCTTACTTAGCTATCCACCAAAAAGGGTGTTTGCATTGTATATTAACGTTAAGTATTGATGTACAAATTTGGACTCATCAGTGATCACTTGGTCTCCACTTCCTTCAAAAACTTTGGCAGTGTTAGAATTGTCAATTTTTTTAATTAAAAATGGCCAGATAAAGTTATACAAATCTATTTTGGATGGATTGAAAAAATTTATCATCCAACTTTGCATATATAAAAAAAGGCTCATGAAGTTCCAAGGTTAAGGTGATTGTGAGCTTGATTTTATGAAAATAAAATCTTTAAGTAAGACATACTAAAAATAAATAATAGATGTTTTACCTAGAATTGAGGGAATAATTGTTTGTTTTACTTGATCAATCAAGATGCACCCAAAATGTGTAGTGAAATTATGCACAACCGATTCTTGGAAAGAGCAACTCCTATGTAGATACTCTATCCTTTCCAGGTAAAGAGTTCACTATTTCATTTTGGGATGTTTCACTTAAAACATCTATTTTCAAAAAAAGATTGATACTCTATTTTCAATAGTGTACGTGCTAAGGGTAAAGGAAAGGCTATGGTTTCCCTATGTACTAGCACAAAATTGATCCAAAAAATTCTGCATGTACTTATTGTCTTTGCTGTGGTGAGCAAAGGAGTCCAGAAACTTACTGTTTTGATCCCTGAGAAACTGCGCTATTTATTAGAAGAGTTTCGCGGGTTACGCCGAAGACCTTTCGGCGATCGCCACCGCGCGCGGGATATTCAACACCATATTGATCTCGTACCCGGTGCCAAACTCCCCAACCTTCTTCATTATCGGATGAGTCCGACTAAATACGATATTCTGAAAGAACAGGTGGAAAAACTTCTTAAAAAAGGTTCTATTCAAGAGAGCATGAGTCCTTGTGCAGTTCCCGCCCTCTTAGTGCCCAAGAAAGATGGGACCTGACGAATGTGTATTGATAGTAAGGCAATCAACAAGATAACAATGAAATTCAGGTTTCCAATTCCACGTCTAGATGATATGCTGGATATGTTAGGTGGATCTAAAGTGTATTCAAAGATTGATCTGAAAAAGTGGGTACCACCAAGTCCGAATTAGACTTGGTGATGAGTGGAAAACAACCTTCAAAACGAAGGAAGGGCTTTATGAGTGGCTGGCCATGTCGTTTGGGTTATCTAACGCCCCAAGAAACTTCATGCGCATCATGAATCAGGTTTTTAAATCCTTTCATGGAAAGTTCGTGTTTGTTTATTTTGATGACATTCTGATCTATAGCCGTATAGAAAATGAGCATATCGGCCATCTCCGATCAGTGCTACAGGTTTTGAAAGAGAATGAATTGTATGTTAACCTTAAGAAGTACGACTTTATGCTTGATAGGTTATTATTCTTAGGGTATATTATTTCTGCTGACGGCATACAGGTGGATGAAGAGAAAGTACACGCAATTCGGGAATGGCTTCGTCCGACATCTGTGACTAAGGTGCGTAGTTTCCATGGCCTCGCCACCTTTTATTGTTGTTTCGTCAGGGATTTCAGTACTATTGTGGCTCCTATTACAGAAGACTTGAAGAAGGGGAAATTTCAGTGGGGTGAAGAAGCTGACAATAGCTTTGCAGTGATAAAGGAAAAGTTGCCAACGCTCCAGTTTTAGTCATGCCAGATTTTACTAAACCGTTCGAGCTAGAGACTGATGCTACTGTGATTGGTATAGGTGTTGTTTTGGTTCAAGAACGGCGCCCAAGTATGAGCGAAGAAACTAGGGAGGCACGACGTAGTGGACCACTTATGAAATTGAGTTCTACGCAGCTGGTAAAGCTATTGCTAATCGGGAGCGCGTTCTTGTTTCAACAAGTGGAGTTTGTATATCATACCGATCATGAAGCGTTTAAGTATATGAACCGACATAAATCTCTTAACCAGATGCATGCTCGATGGGTGGCTTATTTGCAGCAATTCACTTTTGTTATCAAACACAAGAGTGGTCAACACAATAAGGTGGCGGATGCCTTGA
>JABEVN020003419.1:0-18357 GCA_013146195.2 Codonopsis lanceolata | reverse complement strand
AATTCATTTTTCAAAGCGTTGCGAATTTGATTTTACAACGTTTAAGTAAAATGTTGTAAATCCATTTTACAACGTTTTATAAAAAACGTTGTAGTATCCATTTCACAACATTTTACAAAAAAGCGTTTGCAAAATCAATTTTAACATTTTTAATAAAAATAATGGTAGTATCCATTTCACGCGTTTTTTAAAACGTTGCAAAATCAATTACAACGTTTTTTAAAACGATGTGATGGATTCTAACGTTTTTTAAAAGCGTTGTAAATGATATTTTTAAAAAAATGGGTTCTTACATCCATTAATTGCCGGGATCTAATTCCATTCCATCCATTACATCAAACGAGATTATAGCGTGTCTCCTTTTTCTACTAATATGATTCTCATACGTCAAAAAATACAATTCTTGAGCAAGACAACGATTATATATAACAACAAACAATTAACATACAAAAATGGGTACTCATAAAATGAGCATTTATGTATATATGTAGCTTTTATCATAGACATCATAAAATGGGTACATTATTATCTCACGGGAAGAAAGCAAGACATGTTGATGTGGGCGGGGGAGACAAAAAGCAGTTCTCATTCTACGCACTATTCGGTAGAAATGAAGAATGTTCGATTGGAATAAGATTGCCCGTTGACATGTATTACACCGTTCTTGATAGTATACTATTCTCGTTCGGGTTACCTTAAATGATGTTGTCTTTGAAACAGGTGAAATCGCTCCTCAGGGCAGAAGCAACATAACAATCATTCTTGGATAGCGCAAAACAAGTCATGGCCCTCTCATTAGTACTTGTACTCCTCGCTTGGTATGTGATCCATCTTGAGTCGAGAAATGATCGAGGCTGCCGGGATAACATCATAGTTAATGTCGGTACTATGAACGCAACACCAACCACAATGACACTCCAAACATATTTGAAATCACAAGATTTAAACAAAATCAAAAGCATTAATGTAGTCATTACTCTCAAAATTTCAAATCAAGCTTGGAAAATGGGGGGACATGTTTGATCCTAATGAATGAGGAAAAGATGCCCCAAGCATCATACTATAAAAAGAATGTTTGGAGCCATGGCCATGAACAATTTTATGCAACTAACGTTTATCGATTATAAAAAAGAGCTAATATTGTAACAATCTTTGACCCGGTTTTCTCTAGGACCCATCATAATATTCTTGGGTCCCCAAATCTCATCTAATGTATTCAGTTTTTTTTTAAATATGCTTTTATTTTATTTTTTATATAATTTACCAAGTAGCCAAATGAAGATCTCATGCTTGGTTAGAAAGAATAATTGTGACTTTAGCAGGACCACGCAATCTAAAAAGAATTAAATAAGGACAAAGAAACCCTCACTTGAGCCAGCTATACTTACATATAACTCCACGTGTAAAATTATATGTAGCCATAGAAACAAAAAAAAAAACAAATAGCAAATCAGAAACCAGGATAGTGTAAATTTGAACTTAATGTAATATAACAATGAAGAAACCCTTTCATTACGAGCCACAGTAATAACTGTCAGATAATGACTTTACAATATATTGATGAATTTGCATTTTCTCACTTCCTACTACCTAGGAAAGGTATAACTAGTGGTTTGTAGTGAAACGTGGTTGCCCCAAATGTAGGACTGACAATAATGCCAAATCATCTGAGGCTTTCCTCAACCACCGTGGTGGGGGGGCTCGGGCTCGAAATTAAGTTCTCTTCATGAGGACAGAGAGCCTTAACCAGTCCACTAAGGTATATGTGGACTACACATCCTCCCTGTTTGGTTGTGTATTAGATGTAAGAAAAAGAAACAATGATAATATATCACATTTTCACCCCAAATGGCGGTCCAAAGGTTGTATTGACTATTGAGTTGAGTATACTTCTTAATTTCATGAACCAGATCCCCTACGCTGAGCCAAATTCACAAAAAGACTTAATCATCAAGCTGCTAGAATTTTGTCCGGCGCAACATGTCAAATCTTGAAGGTTGACAGAGAATGCAAACATTCAGGTAACATTTGAAAGAAACCATAATAAGCTTCAAAATTCTTCACTCAAAAACCAAATAAATCAGAGAATAACCCAAAATTCTTCACTCAAAAACCATAATAAGCTTCAAAATTCTTCACTCAAATTTGATGATTTTTTGTATCATTTGAAAGAAACTCGGCATGGCAGGAATAAGCGAGGCCAAGATTCTCTTGGGCATCACAAAGTATCTTCTTTACTACGGTGGACTTTCAGCTCTCCATTGGCAAGGAAACAACTAGGATAGTCTCCCAAACAACCTATGTACTAACACTACTTTGATATGGAATTCCTATCATATAATTGGAATTGGAATTCAAACAGATTAACAAATTTCATGAACCACCGTAACCACAATTCCAACTCCAAGCTTGGATGTAATGATCCCACACAACCAATACCATTTTATATCCCCATTTCCAACTCCATGCAATAATCCAAACACTACGATTAATTCATGCCCCAGTTCCAATCAAAGCTTTGATTCAATTATCCAAAACACGGCCTCCATCAAATTATACTCACTTTCCAACTCCATGCCTAAATTGAATAATCACAAACACTGCCTAAAAAAAATTATGCCCCATTTCGACTCCAAAGCTTGGATTCAATAATATTAATGCAATCAGTCAAAATTCTAAGTTCGGATGACATTCAATTATCCCAAACACCACCTAAATTATATCATAATAAAATATCAACAAAACAAGAAATTGATTTAGAGAAACAAACCTAGATAAACTTGGCACCTTTCAAAGCCATAATCAAATCACAAGCCAGAGCGATCTCAAACCCGACCGTAGCGCAAACCCTTGCCCGATCGCACGATGTCGGCTTCCTACACCGCTCCATTTGCACAACCGGGTCGGCTTCGGCATCCTTGACATCCCCCTTGAAAACACTCTCCGCATCAGCCAAGTCGACGCCCTAATTTGCAAACGAATAGGAATCGAAATTACCTGAAATTGGAGCAATTGCTTTCAAAGCCGCCCTAGTTCTATCTTGGAAAGATTGATGTAACTCTGGCGTGATAGACCGAAAGGAAAGGAGAGGATAAGAAAGGAAAGGATAAGAAAGCGGCCAAAAATTTGGGGGAAATTTGGGGCTATACTGACACTATTTTGAGCGTAACAGCGGGGAAAATATTCAATTGCCCGCGGAAACTATGCCGCGTCTTTTTTTTTCGATGGATTATACAACATTTTTAATTAAACGTTGTATTAGGGAGGACTTAACAACGTTTCTTTTTTAAAATGTTGTTATTTTAAATGGATAACACAACGTTTATTCTTAAAACGTTGTAATAAAACGTATAAAAAATAATTTACAACGTTTTCAATATAAACGTTGTGATAAATATATCAATTACAACGTTTTTTTTAAACGTTGTGAAAAAAACGTTGTGAAATCTCATTTTTGTTGTAATGACATCCTTTATGCTCAAAAATCAGATCATGTGTTAAAACATGCTTATAATCATCAACAATATGAATTTCATCACCTTTCCAAGGTTTAACATGCTTAACATGAGTTGTCTCTTTCCATGAATCCATATGTAACTCATGCAATCCATAAATCTTGTGAAAGAATAATATAACATGGAAAACAACATCTTCTTTGAAACATGCATCAACATAACTCAATATAGAAGAATGTTGAATGTTCTCACGTATAGGACTCACACAATTAGGTAATTTAGTCACACCATGCAAACTCATCAATTCAACACCTATCAAAGTGTTATGGAACACATCTACTATCTCATGGTATGACTTATGATATCCTATATTCATATTTACATTCATACTATTATGCATAGAAATCTTAACATGATGAACTCTAGTAATATCATCTAATGCATAAAGAGATTTCCTCTCAACATCTAAAGAACAATGCAACCCTAACAAATTATCAACCAACGTATTCTCCATGAATGGATCTACATACACATGATTAGGAATATACAATGTCGATTTTGATTCATTAGCCATGCTTTTACTAAATTTCATCCAATCATTTAAACCATGGTGACTAACTAAACTTTGCAATTGGAACTTCATTGGCATGTCAACTGAACTAACAACTCCTCTCATGAATAAGGAATACACAAGACTAATCAAATTACCACAAGTAGCACTTTTAACAATTCTGAATTTCTTATCAAATCCTTGGTGCTTAACATGTAATAATTTAGGTGGCTTAACAATTTTACCCATGACACAAGTGTCCACAAATCTAGTCAATTGTCCAAACTCAAAAACAACTCTATTGAGCTTATTATCAATGTCATGGTGCTTAACATGTAACAATTCGCCACACAACTTATTCTTCCAAGAAAGATTAAGATCATACCTTTGATAAAATGTAGGTTCTACAACAATCTCCTTACCTTGTTGATATTCCATCTTGAATCTCACAATTTCTTTTAGTGGCGTCTCTTGAAAAGTTTGTGAAAAAGAAACAATAGACTTTGGCAATACAACATTAACTTGATTAGTATCAAAATTTGCCTCAATTTCTTTCTCTTTCTCACACTCTTTCTTTTTCTCACACACACTAATTTTCCTCTCCTTTTGCCCGATTATCTCACATCTTTCACTAGTCTCTAAAACCGGCCTCTCACTCTTGTTTTCACTCAAGCTCTCCTTTTTCTTGGCTATCTCACAAAACTCACTTTTATCTCTAGCCAAACTCTCATTATTTTGATCACTTGAGCTCTCCTTTTTCTTGGCTATCTCACTCTCCTCACTTTGCTCTCTAGCCAAACTCTCTTTATTTTCTCTCAAGCTCTCCTTTTCTAAAGGCTTCTCTATATTCTTTTCCTCACTAGCCTTTCTCTCTTCACTAGCTATTGAACTTAACATCATAAAATTCTCATAAACTTGTGTTGGAGTCAATGGTACAAGTTTAATGGCTATTTAATCATGCACAAAAGAATGTCTTTTTGTGTTGTCATCATAAGTAACACTCCTCTCAACTTGCCAAGGTCGCCCTAGCAATAAATGAGTTTGTCGTATTGGCACCACATCACACATCACCTCATCTTCATATCTTCTAATCTTGAACTTCACAAGAACTTGCTTGTTTACCCTCAACATACCTCCTCCATTCAAGCATTGCAACTTGTAGGGTTTAGGATGCTTGGTTGTAGGTAACCCCAATTTCTCAACCATGGTCAAACTAGCAACATTAGTACAACTATTTCCATCAATGATCACCCCACAAATTCGCTCTTGCACTTTGCACTTAGTAAAGAAAATCTTCTCCTTTTCAATCTCTTCAACACTTGGAACTCTCAATTCTAACATCCTCCTAACTACCATATTGTTTTCTCTCTCATCACCTATTGGTAAAGGATTAGAATAATTTTTGTCACCCTTATTTACCTCCTCTTGTTTTAATTTTGAGTTTTTAATTTGCAACCGAAGATCCTTCCAATATTTCTCAAAATTAATTTTTTCATCTAATCTACGTCTTAACACATCATTAGGTTCATTACCTCCCTCTCTTATTTTTTTCTTTCTTTCACTACGAATTTGCCCATTCTCCTCTATTAGATCCTCCTTTTGCTCCCTCATAGTTTTATGCAATTCTCTCACAAAACCTTCCATATAAAGTCTCATATCAAATGTAGGAACATCATTCTCACTTGTTTTAGATATGGTGTACCTGCAAGAAATTTTATTAGCAAAATAAAATCACCTCACCCACTCCCTTACGTGTATCACTCAATTAATGTCACTCCTCTCGTGTTTACCTACTCTCCCTCACTTTCAATTCCTCCAAGTTCTAAAAGAACTAAGCAATTAAATAGTGATTAACAAAGCAAGCAAAACCAAGAAATTAAACTTAATCAATAAGAAATCACGTGTAGAGAAAAGAAAATTAAGAGTAGAATTTCAAGGACGATTGGCTCAACGATCAATTGCAAAAGAAGATTCAATTTTTAACTTTAGAATCTAGATGGGTTGTCCCAAAAGAATAATTACCACAAAATTTTATTTTATTTATTATTTTTTTTTTGGGATTGACGTGAACAGTAACGTGAATAGTAACAGAAGTTTTTTTTTTTTTTTTTGATTCCTTTTTGTGTAGGCCGCAAGTTGTTTTCTCTATTTTTTTTTTGTTGAAACTTGCTGTAAACAATAACAAAAGCAAGTTTTTTTTTCCAGCCTGTGAACAGTAACATGAATAGTAGCTGTAGTTTTTTTTTTGTTTTTTTGTTTTTTGTTTTTGATTTATAACCCTAGAAATTTTAGGGTTTGAAATAAACAAACAAAACATGAATTTTTTTAAAAGAACAAACTAAGATTAATGATCCTAGTTTGAAGGAAGAAGAGAATCAAATAGATGAACAAAATAAGAACAATTTAAGTAAGATAGATTATGGAAACAAAACTTATCTCTGATACCAAATGATATGATTCATAGACGCGTACTCGCGATGGAGGAATCAAAGAGCACGCAGCACGGCAAACGAAGAACGTCAATGAATTGATAGATTGTGACACCTTGACCCAATGCTACGATCCGTTATTGAACGAGGTACTCCGCGATCCAATTACGAGACGAACACGAACCTTGGTATAATGAAGAACACCACAATAGAGATGAATATCCTATTGATAAGTTCGGGTTTCGATTACTTAGCCTCTCACCAAATAATCACAAGTTCAATGAAGAACAAGGAGGTTTTGAAAAAACACTCAAAAACTATATTAATCAATAATCATAAAGTTATCTCCAAAACAATAAGCCACAACCCTTATTTATATGGGTTGTGAATCCTAAACCTAAAAGTAAAAGGAAAAGTCTAAGTAGAATCAACTTAGGAAACTACTTAGAGTCAACTTAGGAAACTACCTAATATCCATTTAGGAAACTACTCAACTTACCTAATCTATGTAGGCAATAATTAGGTAAGTTACCTAATCTATTTAAGAAACATAAATCCTCTAAAATAAGGAAAATCTACAAATCCCGTTTTTTTTGTAAAGGCCTAATTTTCAAAGTTGCATTTTGGCCCCCCTAAAGTCTTCCTTTAGGCATTAAAAGCTTCCAAAGTCATTGTATGACATTAACGAACATTTCTCGAGTCTTCAAGTCAACTTCCATGAAATTTAAGGCTTCACAATGCATGTTTGAATTTGTAGAGTAGCCATTGTAATATATAGCCTCTATCCATGCTCATATGAACCCTCGAACCTTGATCTACATGCTTCCAATGCCTCTCCCATGCTTGTGACAATCTTGGTTCTTGGTTGGTGGTCAGAATCATATCACATAGGTTCACTTATTTACCTTACTGCCAGTAGACCTGATATTATGTTTGATGTTTGTGTTTGTGCTAGATTTCAGGCAGATCCAAAGGAATCACATTTCCTTGTTTCCAAACGTATCATCATATATGTTTCAACAACTACAAATATGGGTATCTGGTATTCAAAACGCAACAACTTCGATCTAGTTGGGTACTCAGATGCAGATTATGCAGCCTGCAAAGTGAGCAGAAGAAGCACCAGTGGGACCTGTCAATTTCTTGGAAATAGACTTGTCTCATGGTCATGCAAGAAGCAAGGTTCAGTTGCTAACTCTACCACTGAGGCAGAATACATTGCTACCAGCAACTGTTGCTCCTAGCTACTATGGATGAAGCAGCAACTAGTGGACTACAACATCAAGCCTGCAAATTGTCCAATCATGTGTGACAACACTTCTGCAATTTCAGTCTCCAAGAATCCAGTGATGCACTCAAAGACAAAGCACATTGATATCCGTTATCACTTCCTCAAAGATCATGTGGAGAAAGGTAACATCAGTCTGGAATACGTTCCAACTGAACATCAATTGGCTGACATACTCACCGAGCCACTGGATGCAACCAGGTTTGCTTATTTAAGGAGAAATCTTGGTATAATCGATCCTATTGCTTAATTTCTATTTTTCAAGTTTTTTTTTCATACCGGTAGACTTAAACTTCTACTAACCGGTAGACTTAATTTGCTATCTCAACGGCAAACTTAAGCTCCTCGCTTTTACTAGGTTAGTGTTTCAACTTAGTCTATTAAAGTGGGAAAGGTTTCTAAAAAGGAAAAGGGGTTAAAAGTCAAATTTTTAGTACTTTGAAAATATCTTAAGTTACAGCTCTTTCGCTAAAAGATTTTTTCCTCCTTTAAATAGACTTTGGTCCGCCCTTTCCAAAACTTTACGAAACCTCTCTCTTTTTAATATTTCTCTCTCTACTCAAACCCTCTGCAACTGCTCCCTCTCTTTCCTGGTTATTCTTCGGTCCTTCTTCTGTACAAGCAACAATGGTAAGATTTTCGACACTCTTTAAGAAATTCCTCTTTAACTTTTGCTTAAAAATTTCTTGTTTGAGTTATATTGTTAAGGAATTCAAAAAGACATTTTACGTATCTTGATGGTTTTTGCCATTATTGTTGTTTTTCAAAATCCTAAAAACTAACAGTTTTCTCCATGCTTTGATTACTCATTTCTTCTAAGAAATCTTCTGTTAAGTGTTTCTATGTTGTATCTATCCAAAACATTCAAGGGTTTCAACTTCTTCATCTAAAATTTCAATTCATTTCTCAAAATTGAAATCTTTGATTGTTTGTACTGCCAGGATAAAAGCCCTAATTTCTGTATGTGTTTTTGTAGGTGAAATCCTCTGTTAAATCAAAAAGTGACAGTAGGAAGGCATTTGACCCAGGAAAGGCAATTCCACCTCGTCCGTCTATCAACCTTCTAGGATACCCTCCATTTCCTGCTCCTCACGACGTCATTATGGCTCTAGACCCAAAGACGTATCTACCCGACATGTGCATTGACCTCAAAACCGTCTGCACTTTTGCCGCCGAAGTCAAGGCTTGTGAGGATATGAACGCGTCGGGGATACTACCGCTCTTCTGCCTCCACGACGACAACTACAGTATCCTCCTTGCTGAGGAATTCTATCAGAGAATGGTCATCGACCACAAGACTACAACTGTAATGCGGGGATGGATTCGAGGAAGACCCATCTCCATCACCGCCAAAGTGATTTCCAGAATCATTGGAGTTTGCTATGGTGAAAACTTTGAGTTATCCATTGCTGAGGCTGACCATGCCTGGGAAGCAATGAGGGGAATCAATACTCCGAGGGAACCTCAAGGAAAAATGATGAGGAACCTCTTCCCTTTGGACATTTACTGGACAAGCCACCTGCTTGACAAGGGTCTTCTATTCAAAAACGAGGCTCACGATATGTTCACTGCCCAACAGCTCAATCTCACAAATGTCGTCTTCCTGCAAACTCAACTCAACTACGGCTCCATCATCTACAACGAGCTGAGGCAACACGTCGAAAAAGTAAAGGAGAGCCCGAACTTCAAAAGTCCTTTTGTTAGGCTTATCAATGTCCTTCTACGGGACACTGCAGAAATCAACTCTTCCGTTAAGGAAGATGAGCTCATTGTTGTGAGCAAGGACAAACAGATGACAGCCACATTCTTCTAGAAGTATGCCGACTACGAGAACAAGCGAAGGTAGCAACGAGGGCTTCTGAACATCTCACTTGACAAAGTTGCTAAGCCTTCACCTATGGTCGTCACGCGTTTCGACATGGACGCGCATGATGCGGCCAGCAAAGCCTTCCGCTCTACCACTCACAAATGGGGACAAGGAGACCCTACCATTGCTCACGATATTCTCCGTGAAACCAAGGATCTGGCTGCAGAGTCTGAGCAGCTATTGAAGAAGAAGGAAGCAGCCAAGGCATCAAAGGCAAGGGCGAAAGAAGAGGCTGAAAGGCTTCAAGCAAAGTGGATAAGGCAAGCGAAGGCGGGACGTGACAAGTCGTTGGCGGCTCTTCGCTGGCGATAAGTCTTCAACACCCGGCCTTCTAACCACGAACCACAAACCTACACTCCCGGCCATCCCTAAACCCAAACGAAAACCTTCTTCCGACCAACCCTCACCTTCACCCAAACCTAAACGTGGGCGACTACGTAAAGGTCTTCCGACCCAGCCACCAGCAGACATTACTACCTCTACCGATGAAACAGCTGAACCTTATATTCAGTTACTAAGGCAGAAAAGGAAGTCTGCTGGCACCCAACCCTCTACCGCTTCACAACCCATTCCTACTGAGTCATCTAATCAGAGGGATTCAACCCCTCGGGAGGAGTCTATCCCTCAGGAGGAGCCTCACACCCAGGAGGAGCTGACCCGCACACCCTCTCTAGACCCTCTTTCACCCTCCAACTACTCACCAAACCCATCTACCCCTTCTTCACCCCAACGTGACCCAACCAACCAACCTATACCATCCGATCGAAACCAGACCACCCCTACAGAACCAACCCAACCTATACCCCTAATCCTAATCCCTTGGTATCCACCTACCCTTTCCTCTGCCTCTACGAGATTCATCTTTGAACTCTCGTTAGCAGCAGACCTCTTTCCCCAATCTCCTCTCCCTCAATCGAAACTTACCCAAGTTAGACCGGAAGACCTTACCTATCCACCACCATCCTTCTAGTTCTCCACTGAATCCCTACCCAGCCATTCCGATATCTATGATCACTCGGACATAGATATCGAAATACCACCAACCCCTCCTCCCTCTCCCACAAAAACCAACTCCTCTTCTAGCCATACCTTCCCTTCTCGCGACTCAACCTCATCCAACTCTGCCACTCCACCTCTATAGCAGCCCTTCCGACCCAAAGCCTCTGTCGATGCCACCTCTTCTACCGGCAGTGAGCATATCCACATTGGCCTGGACCCTTCTCTATCTCAACCGACCAAATCTGAGATTTTGACCCGCCTGGACGCAATATACGACAGACTGGGAGAACTTACCAGTATCTCCACAGCTGCCGCTGAGCTTGCAGCTGCCACGTCCAAGGCAACGGATAGAAATGCTGCCCTCCTTCAACAATTTCAAGATGATGTGTGGACACGGTTTGGACAGATGAAGCATGAGTCCACTGACATCAAGATCAACGTGGAAGCTCAATGCAAGGAATGCATACGACTCTGCTCAACTCTGTTCTACCAGCTCTTCCACAACATCACTCTCCATCTCGGCCATAACCGCCTGCATATCCTCGAGCTCAACAACATGGCTCTCAACTCATCTCACAATGTGATCAATGCTGAGCGTGATCGTGATCTGGCCATCACGGAGGAGAGACAACTGAGGTCTATCAACAAGACTCTAATGGACGAGAACAATCGTCTACGTGAAGAACTGGACTACCGTTCTCGCTCCACCAGACCTCCTACCTCTGCCGATGATGAGTACATCAGAAGAGTCGAAGAACTTGAAAGGCAGAGAAGAGAAAAGGAAGCAGCAGACAAAGGCAAAGGGAAAAGACCGTGGTAGTTTTGTATCTTTTTCTCCCTTAACCTTTGTATCTATCTTAGTTTTTTTGAAAACTCTGTAACATTAAACTTCTCGTTTGAATACAAAAGATTATTGTCTTTCAAAAAATGTCTATTGTTTAAATTCTTGCTATTTCAATTCACATATCTACTTAGAATTTAAACATTCAGTTTAAATCTATTTTTGAACTGTTTATTACTAATCCTTGTGTTGTTCTTTACTTCTCTTCTGTTGTAAGCACTTAGATTAGATTTTACACTTGAGGTGTTCTTCTGTTTGATAGAGGCATGTCTACCGTTATAAATCTAAAATACTTTTTGACATGCTATTATCTATCATATAGTTTTATAGCCCTCACTTGTAAGTAATGATGAACAGATGCAAATAGGAGGAGATTGTTGTTTCTCATTTGTATCTTGATTTACATCTGTTCATACATTACAATAGTTTTATACATTAGTGGCTAATTGGGCTGCGTATCAATTAGCGTAACAACTGTGTATAGAACTTTGTCATAGAATAGTTTTTATAGGCTTCACAGGTTCAGCGGAAGACTTCAGCAAAGCTTCACCGGAAGACATCATTCAGCATCCAGCGGCAGACCTTGTCTGCACGTGTTCAAACATGACGTGTCCTGTCACCAAGTCTTAGTGGATTAATTAAATTCATCCTTTATCAGTTTGAATTTGAATTAAACCATCTCTTGACTTCTCAGACACGCCTAACCAGCTTTCCGAAAAGCAAGAAGACTTTTGGCTTCGAGCGGTGAGCGGTGAGGCCGACTCTTACATTCTGTACCAACTATTGCAGTGCGCAACTCGACTTTCTTGGTTGCTGCAACAACTCTGCACCATTCCACCTTTCGGCATCAGTGAAGACGAAATCTACACGTCAGCTCCATGCATTTAATGCATTCAACCTAATAGAGCTGTTACACTTCGTCTTCTCCAACGGATCTCAAGAATGCCCCAGCTATAAATACTGACATTAAAGACTGAAGAAAACAATGCTCTGAAATTCTCCAACAACATAAAGTCTTTATACTCAGTGCATTCAAGAGATCGTAAACTGATCAAGAAGTCCTCGACAACAATCAAGAAGATCTGCATCAACACTTTATCTTAAGCTTCTTATTGTTGTTCCTTTAGCTATTCTTCTGCACAATTGAATATTCTGTTTTCCAGATATTCAATTCCCAAACCCCCAAACACAAGTAAAATATTTTGTACACGATCCATTGGAACTCTTTGTAATAGAACTAGTGGAAAATATAGTGCATATTTAAATCCAAGGTTGACTGCCTTGGTGGTGGACATAGCACTCTTTATAGTGCGAACCATCTCAAAATACTTGTGTTCTTTCATTATTGTTGATTAATGCTTTGAACTGTTTCATATCTATTTTACTTATCACTTCAAACAGCAGACTTGAGTATTCAGCCAAGTCTACCGGTAGTCCTTCACCGGCAGACCTAAACTGTTTTCCTTACAAGACTTCTGCTACTTCAATCTCTTTAATAGATTGCAAGTGCTTGTTTTAGTATCTTATACGAAAAGTTTTTAAGTGTCTAATAAGCTATTCAACCCCCCCCCATCTAGCTTATTATTGTGCCCTTTGGGACTAACATTTACCCATGTCGTTTTCAATAAAACTTTTAGGTATGGTGAGACCCAACAAGCATAGGTGATTCGAGTACCACCAGAACCATCTTCGTTGCATGTTCATTAGCAACAAACGTGTTCCAGTCGTCCATTAATGATGCATTCCATTAACTCACATGTTTCGAATAATAATGGACAACATCGACATTCTTCCAGAAGACCACACACAACAACAAAGAAGTGAGATAGACCTTCTTCTCTGTATAAGGTCTTGGAAAACAAAGAATATTACTACTTCAAACCAAAAGAATTGGATTAATTGGACTTTGATCGATAGTTTCCTCTATCGTGTTGTTTTTATGTTGTACTTTAGGCGGCCGTTAGGCGGCACACTAGCGCCTAGCGCTTAAGGGACTAGTCGGGGCGTAATCAGGGCCTAGGCGGGGCCTAGAATTAAGACATAATGACCATTTTTTTATAATTTACATCAAATATAAAACACATTGACTACAAATATATTTTTTTTATTTGTCATTTTATCAAATACTTGTCTATATTTGTAAAATGAATAGAAATATACAAACCTACCACTAATCTCAATTCTCAACAACCCCAAAGCAATAAACCAACCAAGTTTAGAACTAAAAACAAAAATATATATATATATTATTCCACTTACCTACTGCCCCTACAACCCACAGTCTAACCTATCCTCCCTAGTCCCTCCTCATTCTAAATTCTAAGTCCGGAGACAGCCCCCTTCTTCTTCATCTTTTTTTCTTCTTCTTTCTTCTCTCTATCTAGTAGACCGGCAACCCCTTTTTCTTCCTTTTTTTTTCTTCTCTCTCTTTTCAGCAGACCGACTCTCCTCATTTTTTCATCCTCCAATCTCTTTCCACCTAGATCTAACCCTTTAATCTATCACCTCTCTCGGTCCACCGAATAACCACAAAATCAAACCTCTTTTCTTTCTACCTCCCTCTTTTTCTCACCATTACCACTCCCCCTTCCTTCTCTAGTTCGTCCCCCTTCCTTCTCCGGTCACCGCATGCCATAAAATCAAAGCTACAAAAATAAATTAACGTCGGTGGGGTTTGGCGCCGACTTTGTTAATTAGGTGGCAACTAAGAAACGCGGTGGTGGAGAGGTGCCTTAGGCGAGCTAGGCGGGGAGTTTTAGAACACTAGCTAATAATAGTAAAAGTCTTTTATATAATCTAAAATAATTTAAAATCAACATAATTTTTTAACCAATGTGAGATATACATCTTCTATTAGTAATAATGGTAGAAGTCTTTTATCAAAAGACTTTGAAAACCAACATCACTTTCTAACCAATGTATGATGCATCTCTTCTATTGGCAAAGTATACACTCAAAGATCACTACCCAACTTAAGTTTTGTGCCAATTTGGTATCGATGGTGTCCTGCGCTCTCAGATGGGTCGTCATTTCCTATGGCGCTCTAAAGTGATAAACCCGGTGGAACCTCCCCCAAAACTTAGAAAATTAGCCCACACCAAATATCCGCTTTTGCCCCAATAGCATACATAGTAAAAGTCGTTTCTTGATTATATAAAATCGTATTTAAATAATAGTAATGGCACAGTACGATATCCTCTTTAGTTTACCTTTATCGACCTTGGCGAAGAAATGTATTCCATATAGTGGCCATGACTTCTTTCAATTCGACGAGAACTATGATTAGATTTGATCCATCATGCCTTCCTTCTTGACATGGTCTTTTGATGACTTTAATGGCCAATGTATCTTGGCATAGTAGAAAACCTTGGTCTTGTAAGTATCTAAATACTTTGAAAACCAACATCATGCTTTTAACCAATGTATGATGCATCTATTCTAATTACAAAATAATAATATTTTTAAAACAACATCAATTTCTGACCAATGTGGAATATATATCTTCTATTGGTAATAATAGTAAAATATTTAGTAACGTGAGATACATATCTTGTAAAAGTTAAAGTCTTTAGTCTAAAGACTTTAAAATCTAACATTTTCTTTTTAAATAATGTGCTATACATCTGTTTTATTGGTAATAATATAAAATAATTTATATTCAATATCATTTTCTAACCAATGTAAGATATACATCTTCTATTGGTAATAATGGTTGAAATCTTTTCTCAAATGACTTTGAAAACAAACATCATTTTTCAACCAATGTATGATATATCTCTTTTATTAATACTTAATAATAGTATTTTTAAAACCAACATCATTTTCTAACCAATGTGGGATACATCTCTTCTATTGTTGAAAAATTAGTGTTTTTAGTGAAAGAAATTATTTAACTTAAGGCACAAATTTCATTACGTGTCATTTGTTTGTTAGCGAAGGTAATTGTGCAAATATGTTCTACTCAGTGAGAACATCGAAATAATTTTTTTTTTGTCCAAATTGAGTTTTGGATGAATAAAATATTAAGACTTAAAGTACAATACTTGTTAAAAAATTAATACTTTTAGTAAAAGAAATTGTGCAACTTGAGGTACAAATTTCTTTACGTGTCACTTGTTTATTGGTAAAAGTAATTGCGAAAATGTGTTCTACTCAGTGAGAGCATCGAAATAATATATTTATATGTCCAAATCGAGTTTTGGATGAATAAGATATCAAGACTTTAAGTATAATACTTGTTAAAAAAATTTAGTGTTTCTAGTGAAATAAATTGTGCAACTTGAGGCATGAAATTCTTTATAGGTCATTTGTTTGTTGGCAAAAGTAATTGTACAAAAGAGTTCTACTCGGCAAGAGTATCGAAATTATATATTTACTGTCCGAATCAAGTTTTAGATGAATAAAGTATCAATGTTTAAAGTGTGGTGTTAGAAGTGAGTCATTAGAAGTAATGATTCACCTTAAAGAGTTTTATCTCACATTTGTTAGAAATAATGTTATTTGTGAAAGTTTTTAAATATAAGTTTTCTACTATTGACAATAGAATAAGTTATATATTTTAATACTAATGCTCATTATCATATTTATTATTATTAGGTAATGGTTAGAAAACCAAAAGTTTTTAAAGCCTCCACATTGATGTTTTACAATAAAGATTTATCAAAAGGTGGTGAGATGGCGCAACCATAATTCTCCATACCAACATTAAATATATATAAAGATTTTGGAGAAGGAAGGGATAGGATGGGAGCCAGGTATGGGTGGCAAAAATTTATCCAACTCATTGGGTTATCTATTATATCAATTATAAAAGACTTATTAACACCCAATTAAGTTAATGAGTGCTAATGGATAATGTCCATTAACACCCAATTACAAAATGGATAATTATGGATATTAACCGGTTATCCATTGAGTTTATCCACTAATGTCACCACTATTATTGAGTTTATCAACTAATGCCACTGTTAGTAATTGGGCTTGTGGCCCGATTATTTAATCCCGCCCACATGGAAAATATATTTATATTATTATTAATTGGTTAATAAATTTCCTAATCCAAGTGGGTTTAGGATTGACTTAACCTACAAGAAATAAGTTTCTTGATAATAATATAAATAGGGCAACTAAGGTGATAAAACCCTACGGTATTGCACGCCTAAATCTAGTTGGCTGCCCTCCTCTCATATTGAACATACGGCTCAAGAGATTAATCTTGATACACAAACATATTGAGATTTAAGCACCGCTCTTGAGTGATTGAGGATGCTTAGCGATGCATATATCTGATGCAGGGTATAGGCGAGTTTTTTTTTTTCAAACGAGGACATTCTATCTTTGGTCGAGATGGTGATTTGGTATGGCGCTCCACCCTTTATCTTTCGTCATGTCGCTTGCGCTTCACTTCCGATATGAAGAGGTGTGAGAACAAACCCCATTTAAATGTTGTCATCATTATGACATGTTTATAATATGTCTTTACATATTTGAGACTTCATTTCATTCATATCGAGTTGGCATTGAATTGGTTAAGATCATAGTAGTATTGGTCTTCCATGCTTTGCATGCCTTGTTGTTGTTGTTTCGGTGTTCATATTAACGTGTTAGCACCTTAATAAGTCTCATGAGAGTCTTAATACCTTATACAAGATTTACAATGTTCATCTTAGTTGTTTCATGCTTGGTTGGGAGTTTAGAAGCTTCGTTGCTTCGTTTGTGTTTTGTGGTTTTACATCATTGCTTGTATTGCCTTCATTTCGTCTCGAGAGAAGTTCGGTTGAGTTCTAGGCCTTGAATACAAGCCATAACCATGTTTAAACTAGCCTTATACATGTTCATAGATTGGTTGCATTTGGAAATAAGATGACCAACTTATTACTTCACAGATTCAGTCCGGTTGGCGAACTGGGGAAAATTCTGGTACCAATCTACTAAAGAGAATTTTCTAAAATTTATTATGTTTTACCTATATGTTAGGATACTCCCTGTAAATTTTGGTAATTTTACAAGGTGTCTAAGTACCTCATTTAGGTCTTGACTTACGGCTGTGCCAGAATTCTATTTTCAGGAAATCAGCTTCGATACTTGATTTTGTTGTAACTTTATTTTGATGAATATAAGTCCAAATTGAGTAATTTAAAATTATAAAATATAGTTTAATGAGTCTACTTTCAGAAAAATCAAAAATCACCTCATTTGGAGTTGTGAACAATTTATGGTCGATTTTACAAGATCGACTGTCCAGTAACAACAATCTTGGCCATGAATAGTGGAAGCGCTCGCATGGGTCCAAAATGATGCGACCGCATTGTGCCAGATTCAGGTTTGTGTCATTTTCTGGTTTTTTGGTTGTTGACCCAAGTGCCCGCTGCCCTTGGCCGACCTTGGTGAGTCTAAGCCACCTTTGTTGACTTGTCTAGGATGCTTTTAGACCTTTGGATCAATGCTTATCAATGGCTCACATCCCTTGGCCAATGAGAAGCCATATAACACCCATCACATGGATTAGGGAGTTTGAGGAAGTATATAAACCCAATTCATCCCTTTTCAGCCATTTTAGCTCAAACATAACCAGAGAATCGGAGGCTTGAAGCTCAAATCGTCCATGGAAGAAACCTAGGTTGAAGGACCATTTCCTGAGATCCGGTGGTCCGATTGTCGAGCCGGAACCGCCAAATCGAAGTTTGATCATCTCTACACCAATCCTTCTTTAATCAACCTTTCCTCCATTAATCATAGGACTAAGGTGAGTGACAATTCCCGAGATTTTCATGTTAAACAAAATAGCATGACCCCTTCATTATAGTTGTTTTAATGTTGATTGTGAACATCTTTTGTGAAGACACAACCTTCAATTCAACATATAAAATGTGAGTATGATTTTATGAAATCTATGAAGTTATGATTTTGACATTTATTAAAGCATGAA
>JABEVN020003418.1:0-18370 GCA_013146195.2 Codonopsis lanceolata | reverse complement strand
CCGATATAAAGGATGTTGATATGTGATTCACGAACACCCCACATCATGTACGACGAAAGCTTTGAAGTCATTTCGGAAGGGCCTGACTTGATTATCAAGAGGTCTTCGTCGGAGAACTAGAATGGTATAATATGACATATGAATTAGTGAACCGTTACCAAAGCAGAATATGGTGAAAATGGTATCTTGTTTTTTGCTTGTGCAAATATGTGCAACTTGTATGGATATCATGCTATGAATGAGATGAACTTGTGACTTGATCGAATGAGTTACTTGTATTGAATGTCTTTCTTGTTGGCGAATATGTGGTCCATGATGATGATTGACTACTTGATTATAGTGTAAGGGCGTTAGACCCAGAGATTTCTTGGGTGACAGGAAAATTCTTGGTTGGGAAGTTAGTTAGTTCGGTGCAATTATTGCACATGCATTAATTACGATTAGTTGATAGAGAGGCATTTAAACCTTGATATCCACGTTTGTTGGAACTTTGTAAGCTTTGCTAATGTCTTTGAACTCCGTCAAGGGTCAAGATGACTTGATTTTGGAATTTATTGGAGTTGAGATTTGAGTATTTCTCCCCCCGTGTTTTGAGGCATACCTAGACGGTTACCTCGACTTCATGCAAGCCAGTATTGAACTTTTGGTTGTTGTCGGTTTTTTGGTCGAGGAATGAATTCTTTTAAGGTGGTGAGGATGTAAGACCAGAACCTTCGTATTTGACTTTCTCGTGTTGCATGCTTTGTTGTTAATGCGTTGAGTGATCGTCTTAGCATGTTAGCACTTAACTAGGTCTCATTGGAGTCTTAGTACCTTGCATATATGACTTATAATGTTCATCTTGATCATAGTATGCTTGGTTGAAAGTTTAGAAGCTTTGTTGCTTCGTTTGAGTCTTAGGGTTTCTCGTGTTTGCCTTCGTTGCTTGTATTGTTTGTGTTTCATCTTGCGAGGTGTTCATTTGAGTTCTAGACCAAGTGTACTAGTATTTCTCATGCTTGCACAATCATTATTCATGGACTTGTTGCATTTGGAAATAAGATGACCAACTTATTACTTCTCGATTCAGTCGGTTTTTGGGCGAACTTCGGAAAATTCTGGTACCAATCTACCAAAGAGAATTTTCTAAAAATTTAGTATGTTTTTCCTACATATGTTAGGATACTCCCTGTAAAATATGGTATTTTTCCAAGGTGTATAAGTACCTCATTTAGGTCTTGACTTACGGCTGTGCCAGATTTATGTTTTCAGGAAATCAGCTTCTGTACTTGAAGTTGTAGTAGCCATATTTTGATTAATATAAGTCCAAATTGAGTAATTTAAAATTCTAAACTATATTTTAAAGAGTCTAGTTTCATAAAAATCAATAATCACCTCATTTGGAGGTGTGAGCTATTTTGGTCGATTTTACAAGATTGATGCTGTTTTCCAGAATCGGTTTGTGAGTTTTTGAGTGGTTTGGGCTATTGATGAGCCCTTGCCCTTTGGCCGACCTTGGTGACTCAAAGCCCCCTTTGTTGACTTTCAACAACCTTTGAGCCCTTTGATCATTCCTTATCAATGGTGCCCTTCCTTGGCCAATTAGAAGCAAGATAATCACCATCACTTGGATTGGGGGTTTGAGGGAAATATTTAAACCAAATGTTCAGCCTTTCAGCCATTGTTGATCAACAACAAGCTGAACTGAACACTTAGCTCCAAATTTCGTCCATGGAGGTCACACCAACTTGAGAGCCATTTCTCGGAGATCCGGTGGTCCGATCGGCGAGAGAACGCCAAATCGAAGCCCTCAACCTCCTACAACAATCCTTGCTCTAATCAACCTTTCCTCCATTAATCTTAGGACTAAGGTGCGTTGAGAAATCCCTGAGATTTTCATGTTCAATAAAGTAACATGACCCCTTCATTATAGTTGTTCTATTGATGATTATGAACACTTTTTTGTGAAGAAACCACCAATTCAACTTATAAAATATGTGTAGGATTTTATGAATTCTTATTGAAGTTGTGATTTTGACTTTATGCAAAGCATGAATGTTGTTTATAATGAGCTTAGGAACAACTCTTGTGAAAGATTATGTTTCAATTCAAGGTTTAACAAAATCTCCGATTCTAGGGTTTGAAACTTCGGGATTGTGTTTAAGGCTAGTTTAAGATCATGAGCGGCCTAGTTATCGAGTTCTAAATGAAAGGAAGAACTTAGGAAGGGCAATGTGATGCATAGAGTATCAATGCTCAACTTGGTTGAATTTTAGTAAAACTCACGGAGTTGAAATTAGGGAGTTATTGAACAATACCGACTCACATTCAATCCTACGACGTTTGTAGTGCGTTAGACTAATATATTAGCCTACGTGACTTTGGGATGGATTGAAGGGCATGTTTGATATGAGTGATTATAAGACTCAATCGAGTTCTTATGTGGTTTATGTGATTGTGTGAAGCAAATGCACAATTGAGAGCATGTTGTAGAATGATGTATCTACTTGACGGGTTGAATTCGCTCTTGTCGAATTCCTACTTGATTCTTTAATGAGTAAAAACACCTACTTGTTGAATAATGAATTTGAGGACTATTCTATGAGAAGGTTTGGGTTGGGGCTTTCTTAGTACTCTATACATGGAGTCTACTTGTATAAGTCGCTAGGATGACCATGTTGTTATCTAAGACTCACGGTATGGTTTGACCTTACGGGTTATTACCGCTCTAGTGTTGCTTAAGTCTTTGACTACCATCGACTTTTGTGTTATTGAATGAGTTACTACTCTAGGAAGAGTTTAGTAAATGGCTTCATGATCCGAGACTAACGGAGTAGTCTTGGATAGTACTTAATGGATGGATGGTTAAGTTGTGACTCTTGAATTTCATAAGTGAATATGGAATCTTGTTTATATTTTATATTATGACTAAATGCATGATTTCCTACCTTGTCAAGAATTGATTCTTCTATGTGTTTCTATGATATGACTTATGAGCATATTGAATGTATTTGCCTTCGTGCACGATCGTTCTACAGTTAATGAATTGTGGTGAACTTGGATTCTACTATTAAGTGGAATTATGAATCAAAATTTAACTAAGCTTGATTTCACAATAATCAACTTGGGCTTCCCTTATATAATTGACTTGGGACTTGAACTAAGATTCCTAAATGGAATGAGAACCTTGCTATGCCTCAAACGAGAACATAGAAAAGAGTCTTGGAACACATATAGTGTTCAAACTCTATTTGGTTGGAATTGTAGTAAAGACTCAACGAGTCGAGTTAAGGAACAATTGAACCTTACGAGGATCGTGGTGAGATCCTATGACAATTATATTCCAGTTGACTAGATTACTAGCTTTTGGGACTTGAATTGAATAGAGTGAACAAACTTGGCACTTATGATTTAGAGACTCAAATGAGTTCCTATTGTGGTTTTGTGATTTATGTAACAATGTGCATAATCGTATGAGTTTAGTAGGTCATTATATCTACTTGAGAATTAGCAAGTAAACATCTACTTGTGCATTGCATATAAGTCAGTGGCATTACTTGAGTTTTCATGATGATGGTGGGGCGATGCATTGCCTTCACGAATTATGGGATTCGTGGTTGCAATGTATCGCCGTACGGATCGGGTTTCACACACACCTCCCGCTAGCTACGGTGGGGAAGTAGCCCCTTTGTCGTAACCAATTGAGCACATTGGCTAGGTGCTATTTTCTGAGTAGAGAGCTCGGACCAGAAGAGCTTCGGTACTTTGATACGAACACGGGTATCTAGCACGATATGATTAACGGTTGTGATTGCGGGAGCAATACGGCGAAAGTGATTTGGTATCTTCTCTATCCTTTATGTGGCTTACTATGGGCACTTATGTGATAACAAAGTGTTAGTTGAACATGAGATCTTATTGACCATGTTTGTATTGGCTGATGATATATGAGAGATTTGATATGTATATATAGATATATGCATACTTGTATATGAGATATATGAAAGACTTGATGTGTATATATATAGATATGCACACTTATGCATGATGATTTTTATGGGAGATTTGATATGTATATTTAGAGATATACATACTGATATAGGTGTATATATATAAACATGAACCCTTACACGTGGTAACAGTGTGAATAGCTTGATTCGTATATATAATGATATGTATACTTGCATATGATGTCTTTGGGAACTACCTTCTAATTCATTTGATTTGTGTGTGAACAGGGAATTACACCTGGTTCATTTGGACGGTTTAGTAAGTAAGAAGGAGTGGATATCTTGTGGAGTATCAAAACGATACGACGCCTCTTCACGGGTTTTTCTGTCATATATTAAATGACACCCTGGTTATGTTTATTTTACATAATTATATGTTGCATATATATTGTAGTAGCGTACTGGGTCATTATGACTCATCCCGTACTTGTTTTTTAGTTGCGATGGCGATCGATGCACCGAGGTCGAGTAGATCATGACGTAGCAGGCGCGGTGGTCGATAGATCGAGGTTAGATCGTGTGGTTCGTGTTTGTAGCAGCCGACTTTCTCGAGTAGCAGCTTGTGGAGTCTTGTTCCTTTTTAGCATTGTCATTGATTTAATGTACTTTCCTATTCTTGTGAGATCGACATTTGGTAAAGTTAATTAGACTTTACAGTTGGGTAGAATACTTGGGTATTTGTATTGGGTTTTCTTGGGCCGACGTGTAGTGTCGTACCTTGTTTGTGGTTTTAGTATTTATTTCAGTTGTCTCCCGGGCACGCAGTAGCTTTGGGGGAATTTCCTTATTCTTGTTTTTATAGTTGTTGGTTGACCCCGGTATGCTTTAGCCGTTGGGTAATTGTTATATCAGGTTGGTTCTCTGTTGAAACGCCGGCCTGGAGTGCCGATGGTTTGATTAGCGTCTGCAATGTTGCGGCATGCGAGTTTTGTTTTTCCTCATTTGAGAGATAATGTTTCTCTTGGTTTCATTGTCGTTGGTTTCGAGCTTCATAGTTTGGGACTTCTTTCTTATATTGCTTCCGCTTATTTGATTTTTGAAATACCGTATTTTAGTGCGGCGTTATGTTCATGTTTAGAGCGAGTTTGCTCGACTGTTTGACTAGCACTACTGTTTATCAAGTGCTTGTCCTCTTATTAAGTTAGTTCAGTGCACGACCTTGGGATTTCGTGTTGGAATCCGGGTCGAGATTCTGTGTGGAAATTGCTGAATTTGAGTTTTGTTTTTCATAAACTAGCATTTTAAACATAACCCGACCCTTCGCAAGATTTCAAAACTTACAAGCACATCGTAGAGAGCTAATTTGTTTGTTCTTTTAGACACACACTACAAAAAAGGCAAGATATCCATCCGTCCAACCCATCAACGAGAAGATGTTTACATCATCAAAAGCAGTTTAAATTTTACTAGCGAGGTTTAAGCCCTCTATGTTTCAATTTTCCTTGAGAAAAAAATTAATTTTTTGAAAATTACAATTCCCGCTTTGGAACTTTGATTTACCAATGGAACACCACCAATTTGCAAAGTTTGAAATCCTCTCAGCTACATTTGATAACTTCCTCACCCCTAAACACCCTATTACAAATTTAACGTAAGATGAAATACTATTTCTTGAATAATCAACACCTTATACGTAAAATCCCTTGCCAAGCTCCATGCAATGATTGTCTTCACAGTCCCAACTCTATACTTTTCACCATAAAATTTATCTTACCATAAACAATATAATATAAGTACATGGAAAGAATCACTAACACTTCCATTGTTTGACAGATTCTTATATGTGAGCGTTTGTTACGGCAATATCAAGTCTTGAGGAGAGAATTTATTCCCACATTGATGTTTTAATAGGAAAGAATAAACAATTGATATTTAACTAGAAGGTTGGGCCATAGGAAAACTCACTTACCTGGATGGGGTCAATGGGTGATCAAGATGGTCCATGGCCTAGGTTGGTGACCTTCATTGCACTCAGGAGGGTGCCAATCTAAGGTCGACCCAAGTGGTCGAGCCTACATCATAATTTGTAGTAGTGGGGGCTTGCGTTCGCGCAGCCCCTATCAATTCTAGCTTAATTTTTATGAATGCTACCAAATTTAGGTTTGTTGTACTATTGAGTGGGGCCTGCCAATTCTAGCGTAGGTTTTTCGTAATGTTACCCCTTTTCTCTACCAATGCGTGTCGGTCTATTCTATGCATTATAAATACTTCATTACTTGGAATTATCTTCAGTTGGTCTATATACTTTTTCTTCAGCATCAATGTTAACGCTATCCATTTTAAGGAATATTGAGACTTCCAAACTCCTTACCACAACCTCGATCTAGTTTCTCAATAGATGTTTGTATAGCAACTACCTAAATTAAGAATATGATAAAGTCATGTTTGATATGCTTGGTAAAAACATGGATTTTTTTAGGGCTCAGATAAGCCCTCAATAGAGAATAAATACCACCAATATATCTTGGGTATTTTTGGAAGATAAAAATTGAAAACTATAATTGAAAGTTAGAAGATTTTATAACTAATGTTTCTTCTTGCATTCAATTAGATGCAAAGTTCTTTCTCTAGAAAAGAAAGGTTAAATAAGTACTTTAAGGGTTCAAACAAGACTTTAATATATGATTTCACAACTCCCACATTGATAAGAAGCAGAAAAAAGCAAATGTAAATTATTAAAACGTCTTTTGATCAACAAAGAAGGCTATCTTTGCGCTTGGGGCAATGACGTAGCTAGTGAGGTATTAACCGAGGCGCGTCAATTGCTGGTTGAAAACTATTTCCAAACCCCCTCCTTAGCCTTTGGTTTAACCTAAGGCCATCGAGAATTTCTGGGAGGGCTCCCTCTAACCTGGGGAATGCCCTACAACACTTAGTTTATGTTTTCTATAAAAGTCAAATCAAGGGAAAGGTAGTGTAATAAACATTAAGAATGAGAAATGTTATACGCTCTTTGTTGATAATGAGCCTTCTTTACTTATAGAATACATTAATTGGACTACAATAGCATCTGATTAAGGACTTTGAATTTTGTTAAATAGTAATATGAATTGACTGTGTGGAAATTGCACCTGAATTTGAGTTTTGTTTTTCATAAACTAGCATTTTAAACATAACCCGACCCCTTCGCAAGATTTCAAAACTTACAAGCACATCGTAGAGAGCTAATTTGTTTGTTCTTTTAGACACACAGCTACAAAAAAAGGCAAGATATCCATCCGTCCAACCCATCAACCTGAGAAGACTGTTTACATCATCAAAACAGTTTAAATTTTACTAGCAGGTTTAAGCCCTCTATGTTTCAATTTTCCGCAGAAAAAAAATTAATTTTTTTGAAAATTACAATGCCCGCTTTGGAACTTTGATTTACCAATGGAACACCACCAATTTGCAAAGTTTGAAATCCTCTCAGCTACATTTGATAACTTCCTCACCCCTAAACACCCTATAATTACAAATTTAACGTAAGATGAAATACTATTTCTTGAATAATCAACACCTTATACGTAAAATCCCTTGCCAAGCTCCATGCATTGATTGTCTTCACAGTCCCAACTCTATACTTTTCACCATAAAATTTATCTTACCATAAACAATATAATATAAGTACATGGAAAGAATCACTAACACTTCCATTGTTTGACAGATTCTTATATGTGAGCGTTCGTTACGGCAATATCAAGTCTTGAGGAGAGAATTTATTCCCACATTGATGTTTTAATAGGAAAGAATAAACAATTGATATTTAACTAGAAGGTTGGGCCATAGGAAAACTCACTTACCTGGATGGGGTCAATGGGTGATCAAGATGGTCCATGGCCTAGGTTGGTGACCTTCATTGCACTCAGGAGGGGTGCCAATCTAAGGTCGACCCAAGTGGTCGAGCCTACATCATAATTTGTAGTAGTGGGGGCTTGCGTTCGCGCAGCCCCTATCAATTCTAGCTTAATTTTTATGAATGCTACCAAATTTAGGTTTGTTGTACTATTGAGTGGGGCCTGCCAATTCTAGCGTAGGTTTTTCGTAATGTTACCCCTTTTCTCTACCAATGCGTGTCGGTCTATTCTATGTATTATAAATACTTCATTACTTGGAATTATCTTCAGTTGGTCTATATACTTTTTCTTCAGCATCAATGTTAACGCTATCCATTTTAAGGAATATTGAGACTTCCAAACTCCTTACCACAACCTCGATCTCGTTTCTCAATAGATGTTTGTATAGCAACTACCTAAATTAAGAATATGATAAAGTCATGTTTGATATGCTTGGTAAAAACATGGATTTTTTTAGGGCTCAGATAAGCCCTCAATAGAGAATAAATACCACCAATATATCTTGGGTATTTTTGGAAGATAAAAAATTGAAAACTATAATTGAAAGTTAGAAGATTTTATAACTAATGTTTCTTCTTGCATTCAATTAGATGCAAAGTTCTTTCTCTAGAAAAGAAAGGTTAAATAAGTACTTTAAGGGTTCAAACAAGACTTTAATATATGATTTCACAACTCCCACATTGATAAGAAGCAGAAAAAAGCAAATGTAAATTATTAAAACGTCTTTTGATCAACAAAGAAGGCTATCTTTGCGCTTGGGGCAATGACGTAGCTAGTGAGGTATTAACCGAGGCGCGTCAATTGCTGGTTGAAAACTATTTCCAAACCCCCTCCTTAGCCTTTGGTTTAACCTAAGGCCATCGAGAATTTCTGGGAGGGCTCCCTCTAACCTGGGGAATGCCCTACAACACTTAGTTTATGTTTTCTATAAAAGTCAAATCAAGGGAAAGGTAGTGTAATAAACATTAAGAATGAGAAATGTTATACGCTCTTTGTTGATAATGAGCCTTCTTTACTTATAGAATACATTAATTGGACTACAATAGCATCTGATTAAGGACTTTGAATTTTGTTAAATAGTAATATGAATTGACTGTGTGGAAATTGCACCTGAATTTGAGTTTTGTTTTTCATAAACTAGCATTTTAAACATAACCCGACCCCTTCGCAAGATTTCAAAACTTACAAGCACATCGTAGAGAGCTAATTTGTTTGTTCTTTTAGACACACAGCTACAAAAAAAGGCAAGATATCCATCCGTCCAACCCATCAACCTGAGAAGACTGTTTACATCATCAAAACAGTTTAAATTTTACTAGCAGGTTTAAGCCCTCTATGTTTCAATTTTCCATGAGAAAAAAATTAATTTTTTTGAAAATTACAATGCCCGCTTTGGAACTTTGATTTACCAATGGAACACCACCAATTTGCAAAGTTTGAAATCCTCTCAGCTACATTTGATAACTTCCTCACCCCTAAACACCCTATTACAAATTTAACGTAAGATGAAATACTATTTCTTGAATAATCAACACCTTATACGTAAAATCCCTTGCCAAGCTCCATGCATTGATTGTCTTCACAGTCCCAACTCTATACTTTTCACCATAAAATTTATCTTACCATAAACAATATAATATAAGTACATGGAAAGAATCACTAACACTTCCATTGTTTGACAGATTCTTATATGTGAGCGTTCGTTACGGCAATATCAAGTCTTGAGGAGAGAATTTATTCCCACATTGATGTTTTAATAGGAAAGAATAAACAATTGATATTTAACTAGAAGGTTGGGCCATAGGAAAACTCACTTACCTGGATGGGGTCAATGGGTGATCAAGATGGTCCATGGCCTAGGTTGGTGACCTTCATTGCACTCAGGAGGGGTGCCAATCTAAGGTCGACCCAAGTGGTCGAGCCTACATCATAATTTGTAGTAGTGGGGGCTTGCGTTCGCGCAGCCCCTATCAATTCTAGCTTAATTTTTATGAATGCTACCAAATTTAGGTTTGTTGTACTATTGAGTGGGGCCTGCCAATTCTAGCGTAGGTTTTTCGTAATGTTACCCCTTTTCTCTACCAATGCGTGTCGGTCTATTCTATGCATTATAAATACTTCATTACTTGGAATTATCTTCAGTTGGTCTATATACTTTTTCTTCAGCATCAATGTTAACGCTATCCATTTTAAGGAATATTGAGACTTCCAAACTCCTTACCACAACCTCGATCTAGTTTCTCAATAGATGTTTGTATAGCAACTACCTAAATTAAGAATATGATAAAGTCATGTTTGATATGCTTGGTAAAAACATGGATTTTTTTAGGGCTCAGATAAGCCCTCAATAGAGAATAAATACCACCAATATATCTTGGGTATTTTTGGAAGATAAAAAATTGAAAACTATAATTGAAAGTTAGAAGATTTTATAACTAATGTTTCTTCTTGCATTCAATTAGATGCAAAGTTCTTTCTCTAGAAAAGAAAGGTTAAATAAGTACTTTAAGGGTTCAAACAAGACTTTAATATATGATTTCACAACTCCCACATTGATAAGAAGCAGAAAAAAGCAAATGTAAATTATTAAAACGTCTTTTGATCAACAAAGAAGGCTATCTTTGCGCTTGGGGCAATGACGTAGCTAGTGAGGTATTAACCGAGGCGCGTCAATTGCTGGTTGAAAACTATTTCCAAACCCCCTCCTTAGCCTTTGGTTTAACCTAAGGCCATCGAGAATTTCTGGGAGGGCTCCCTCTAACCTGGGGAATGCCCTACAACACTTAGTTTATGTTTTCTATAAAAGTCAAATCAAGGGAAAGGTAGTGTAATAAACATTAAGAATGAGAAATGTTATACGCTCTTTGTTGATAATGAGCCTTCTTTACTTATAGAATACATTAATTGGACTACAATAGCATCTGATTAAGGACTTTGAATTTTGTTAAATAGTAATATGAATTGATTGTGTGGAAATTGCACCTGAATTTGAGTTTTGTTTTTCATAAACTAGCATTTTAAACATAACCCGACCCCTTCGCAAGATTTCAAAACTTACAAGCACATCGTAGAGAGCTAATTTGTTTGTTCTTTTAGACACACAGCTACAAAAAAAGGCAAGATATCCATCCGTCCAACCCATCAACTTTGAGAAGCGTTTACATCATCAAAAGCAGTTTAAATTTTACTAGCAGGTTTAAGCCCTCTATGTTTCAATTTTCCGCAGAAAAAAAATTAATTTTTTTGAAAATTACAATGCCCGCTTTGGAACTTTGATTTACCAATGGAACACCACCAATTTGCAAAGTTTGAAATCCTCTCAGCTACATTTGATAACTTCCTCACCCCTAAACACCCTATTACAAATTTAACGTAAGATGAAATACTATTTCTTGAATAATCAACACCTTATACGTAAAATCCCTTGCCAAGCTCCATGCAATGATTGTCTTCACAGTCCCAACTCTATACTTTTCACCATAAAATTTATCTTACCATAAACAATATAATATAAGTACATGGAAAGAATCACTAACACTTCCATTGTTTGACAGATTCTTATATGTGAGCGTTTGTTACGGCAATATCAAGTCTTGAGGAGAGAATTTATTCCCACATTGATGTTTTAATAGGAAAGAATAAACAATTGATATTTAACTAGAAGGTTGGGCCATAGGAAAACTCACTTACCTGGATGGGGTCAATGGGTGATCAAGATGGTCCATGGCCTAGGTTGGTGACCTTCATTGCACTCAGGAGGGGTGCCAATCTAAGGTCGACCCAAGTGGTCGAGCCTACATCATAATTTGTAGTAGTGGGGGCTTGCGTTCGCGCAGCCCCTATCAATTCTAGCTTAATTTTTATGAATGCTACCGAATTTAGGTTTTTTGTACTATTGAGTGGGGCCTGCCAATTCTAGCGTAGGTTTTTCGTAATGTTACCCCTTTTCTCTACCAATGCGTGTCGGTCTATTCTATGCATTATAAATACTTCATTACTTGGAATTATCTTCAGTTGGTCTATATACTTTTTCTTCAGCATCAATGTTAACGCTATCCATTTTAAGGAATATTGAGACTTCCAAACTCCTTACCACAACCTCGATCTAGTTTCTCAATAGATGTTTGTATAGCAACTACCTAAATTAAGAATATGATAAAGTCATGTTTGATATGCTTGGTAAAAACATGGATTTTTTTAGGGCTCAGATAAGCCCTCAATAGAGCATAAATACCACCAATATATCTTGGGTATTTTTGGAAGATAAAAAATTGAAAACTATAATTGAAAGTTAGAAGATTTTATAACTAATGTTTCTTCTTGCATTCAATTAGATGCAAAGTTCTTTCTCTAGAAAAGAAAGGTTAAATAAGTACTTTAAGGGTTCAAACAAGACTTTAATATATGATTTCACAACTCCCACATTGATAAGAAGCAGAAAAAAGCAAATGTAAATTATTAAAACGTCTTTTGATCAACAAAGAAGGCTATCTTTGCGCTTGGGGCAATGACGTAGCTAGTGAGGTATTAACCGAGGCGCGTCAATTGCTGGTTGAAAACTATTTCCAAACCCCCTCCTTAGCCTTTGGTTTAACCTAAGGCCATCGAGAATTTCTGGGAGGGCTCCCTCTAACCTGGGGAATGCCCTACAACACTTAGTTTATTTTTCTATAAAAGTCAACTCAAGGGAAAGGTAGTGTAATAAACATTAAGAATGAGAAATGTTATACGCTCTTTGTTGATAATGAGCCTTCTTTACTTATAGAATACATTAATTGGACTACAATAGCATCTGATTAAGGACTTTGAATTTTGTTAAATAGTAATATGAATTGATTGTGTGGAAATTGCACCTGAATTTGAGTTTTGTTTTTCATAAACTAGCATTTTAAACATAACCCGACCCCTTCGCAAGATTTCAAAACTTACAAGCACATCGTAGAGAGCTAATTTGATTGTTCTTTTAGACACACAACTACAAAAAAAGGCAAGATATCCATCCGTCCAACCCATCAACCTGAGAAGACTGTTTACATCATCAAAACAGTTTAAAATTTACTAGCAGTTTTAAGCCCTCTATGTTTCAATTTTCCGCAGAAAAAAAATTAATTTTTTTGAAAATTACAATTCCCGCTTTGGAACTTTGATTTACCAATGGAACACCACCAATTTGCAAAGTTTGAAATCCTCTTAGCTACATTTGATAACTTCCTCACCCCTAAACACCCTATTACAAATTTAACGTAAGATGAAGTACTATTTCTTGAATAATCAACACCTTATACGTAAAATCCCTTGCCAAGCTCCAAGCAATGATTGTCTTCACAGTCCCAACTCTATACTTTTCACCATAAAATTTATCTTACCATAAACAATATAATATAAGTACATGGAAAGAATCACTAACACTTCCATTGTTTGACAGATTCTTATATGTGAGCGTTTGTTACGGCAATATCAAGTCTTGAGGAGAGAATTTATTCCCACGTTGATGTTTTAATAGGAAAGAATAAACAATTGATATTTAACTAGAAGGTTGGGCCATAGGAAAACTCACTTACCTGGATGGGGTCAATGGGTGATCAAGATGGTCCATGGCCTAGGTTGGTGACCTTCATTGCACTCAGGAGGGGTGCCAATCTAAGATCGACCCAAGTGGTCGAGCCTACATCATAATTTGTAGTAGTGGGGGCTTGCGTTCGCGCAGCCCCTATCAATTCTAGCTTAATTTTTATGAATGCTACCGAATTTAGGTTTTTTGTACTGTGACGGCCCGACCCAGACCCCAATGCGAGATCCCGAATCGTGCCGTCCAAATAGACAATAACACAAGCATGCGCAAGTAGATTTACGAAATTCATGTGGCGCAACATTGCGTACAATAACAACTCGCCTACACTTGGCCGGAAAAACAACTTAAGATAAACAAGTCATCGGCGACGTTACAGCCGGAACCCAACAACTACTCCTACAATTAACACATGCTTATAAAACCTCAACGGCCACAACATGCCGGAGACAACAACAACAACAATAATACTTTAAACGAGCTTTAGCGGAAGAAACTGTGATGAACCATCAACATATAAACAGGCACGACATATAAGTCGGCATACAAAAGATATTAAGTATCAAGTCTACTACAACAATAAAACCCAAAGTCAAGTCTAGATGACTTGCTTCCCAACGTCCTTGCCAAACAAAACACTAACTACTAAACCCAAAAGAACAACCTCTAGCTCGCAAGCAACCAAGCGTGAGTATGGCGAGTCTAGCGTGGGACGTCTCCTCGGCTTTAATCTAAGGAAAACAAAGCAAATAAATAGGGTAAGTCGAAAGACTTAGTAAGTTACCAAAATATGCATGTTCATGTTATAGCATGACATTTATCACAGTTATAATACGTAATCATCATTTAACACTTAGCACATTCTTCACGTAAGTACGTAGACAACTTCCTTGACGCATAGGCGATAACTCTTCCATTTTGCATCAGCACACAACCCAAACCTTCTTTAGAAGCATCGCTATAAATCACAAAATTATCTCTTCCACTAGGCAAAGCCAAAATAGGTGCCGACGTCAACCGCTTCTTAAGCTCTTGAAAACTAGCCTCACATTTCTCGCTCCAAACAAAAGGCACATTCTTTAGCGTCAACCTCGTCATAGGTGTCACGATCCGAGAAAATCCCTCAATAAATCTCCGGTAATAACCCGCTAGACCCAAGAAACTCCGAACCTCGGTAACTGAACTAGGTCTCTTCCAATTCATCACCGCTTCAACCTTAGAAGGATCAACGGCTACTCCGGTGCTAGAAATGATATGCCCCAAGAAGATATTTCCTCGAGCCAAAAAGCACATTTACTAAACTTCGCATAAAAATTTGTTTCTCGAAGAATAGACAAAGGCAGTCCTCAAGTGTTTCTCATGCTCCTCCAGAGATTTCGAATACACTAAGATGTCATCAATGAAGACTACCACGAAACAATCAAGATAACTATGAAAGACACGGTTCATTAAGTCCATAAACACTGCTGGTGCATTCGTCAGCAAACGGCATCACTACAAATTCAAAGTGCCCATATCTAGTGCGAAAAGTCTTCGAATGTCTTCCTCTCTAACCATCAATTGGTAGTAACCCGTCTCAAATCAAGCTTAGAATAGACAATAGACCACTTGCAATTGGTCAAAAAGATCATCAATGTGGGGTAGTGGGTATTTATTCTTAATGGTCACCTTATTCAATTCACGATAATCTATGCATAACCGTAAACTCCCATCTTTCTTCCTCACAATAGGACAGGTGCGGCGACACACTTGGTTTAATAAAGCCAATCTCTAGGAGTTCACTGCAACCGAGTTTTCAACTCTCTGGTGCCATCCTATACGGTGCCTTAGAAATCGGTGAAGTCCCGGAACAAGCTCAATACAAAATTCTAGTTCTCTATCGGGTGGCATAGCCTGGTCGGTAGAAAACACCTCGAAACTCACATACTACCAGGAACCTCTTCTAATTTCGGCGAAGACCTCTTCTTATCAACAACGCATGCAAGATAACCCGTACACCCTTGAGACAACAATTTTCTAGCCCTTAGTGCGAGAAATAAAATGCAAGTCACTCGATGCATGATCACCCACAAATGTAAACTTCGGCACACCCGGCATATAAAGTAACCCGCTTCTTATGGCGGTCAACTATAGCATGATAAGCACATAACCCGTCCATGCCAAGAATCACATCAAAATCACGTATAGGTAGAACTACCAAGTCCGCATGCAAAGTGTGGTCACCCACCAATACATCACAAGATTTAAACACTTGAATGCAGAGCATATATTCCCGGCGGGGTAGACACTTCAAGCAAGTATGGCAAAGGTTGTAGGCAAGACACATAAATTCTCAACAAAGTGCGAAGCAACATAAGAATGCGAAGACCACGGATCTATGAGAACTCGAGCCTTATGATCAAATATAGAAAAGAGTACCTCCTATCACCGCCGTAGACCCTCGAACCTCGCGATCAAGCGCAAACACACGACCTGCACCTTTGGTTTACCGTCCCCTCTCTTAGCCCAGTTGATCGGCGCTACCCGCGATTGGCCTTATACTTGGGACAATCTTTCCTCAAGTGAGTCCGTCTCCACAAATGAAACACTTCCCAGCTCTTTCCCCAACACCCAGACATCCGAGTAACAAATCATAGTCTCATTTACGCGACTTGAGAAGAAGAAGTGTTGTTGCCACAACTTCCACGTCGTGGCCTACCTTGGCCTCCACCTCTCCTATCACGGTTCCCTTGGTATCCCCTTCTCGCTACCTGAATTATTCCCTTGATTAGTGTTCTCGAGTAGTCCCGTGCATTACCCGAATTATTCTTGACCCTAGGTGCTCCTCAATATCTTGCTCCCTCATAAGCTCTATCAAGCACTCAGATAATCGGTGAGCTTAAGTGCTTAGAATTTGCTTCCTAAATTCAGTCCTCAACCCTTTAACAAACTTATGTGTCCTTCGTGCTTCGGTAGGAATCAAATACGTGCAATAACGGCTCAACTTCGGTGAACTTCGCGGAATACTCCGCCACAGTCATGCTACCTTGCTCAAGATTATAGAATTCTTTCTCCCTTTGGTTGCGAACCACATCCGGTACATATTCATTCTTAAATTCCCTTTGAAAATTAGCCCAAGTGATTAGGAACTTGTTGCATCTCCCAACTTTCCTTCAACACATTCCACCAATGTTCGGCGGCTCCCTTAAACTTAAATGTCGCTAGCAAGACTCTCTCTCTCATCAGTACACCCCAACATAGATAGTACTTTGATCATCTCTTCCATCCACAACTCGGCCTCCCTAGGTTTCGGCTCCCCAAGAAATGCACTAGGCTTCAACTTAAGGAATCTCTAGGAGAGTGGTGTCATCCTCCTCGGTCTCGGTGGTGGTACAACTTCCTCCCTGTCGAGGTGGTGGTGGTGCTCCCTCGCCTGACCTCCACGGTAAAAGCCATGAGCAACCTACGGTGTAATTGACCATACCAGGACCTCACCGGATTCTCTTGCGGCGGTACCTCAGGCCTTCGAGGCTCGTGGGACCTCTCTAGGCCTACCTCTACCACGGCCATTGCCATCCCTAAGATTAACCATCGAACCCCTACAAGAATTCACTCGGCGTTAGAATCAACACACAAATAACCAACCCACCTAGGCCATGGAACCTATCTGGCCGGCCGACAACCTAACCTATAGCTCGATACCAGCGCGGAGGCCGGACCCCAATGCGAGATCCCGAATCGTGCCAGTCCAAATAGACAATAACACAAGCATGCGCAAGTAGATTTACGAAATTCATGTGGCGCAACATTGCATACGAATAACAACTCGGCTACACTTGCCGGAAAAACAACTTAAAATAAACAAGTCATCGGCTACGTTACAGTAGGAACCCAACAACTACTCCTACAATTTTAACACATGCTTATAAAACCTCAACGGCCACAACATGCAGGAGACAACAACAACAATAATACTTTAAACGAGCTTTAGCGGAAGAAACCGTGATGAACCATCAACATATAAACAAAACGACATATAAGTCGGCATACAAAAGATATTAAGTATCAAGTCTACTACAACAAATAAACCCAAAGTCAAGTCTAGATGACTTGCTTCCCAACGCCCTTGCCAAACAAAAGACTAACTACTAAACCCAAAAGAACAACCTCTAGCTCGCAAGCAACCAAGCGTGAGTATGGCGAGTCTAGCGTGGACGCCTCCGCCTTGATCTAAGGAAAACAAAGCAAACAAATAGGGTAAGTCGAAAGACTTAGTAAGTTACCAAAATATGCATGTTCATGTTATAGCATGACATTTATCACGCTATAATACGTAATCATCATTTAACACTTAGCACATTCTTCACGTAAGTACGTAAAATAAATCATACAAGTAGGATATGATATAGTCACGGCCGCCAGAGTCTCTCGCAATACATTCTCAAGCTTGGTTCGTGCCATCGATGTTATGTGAATTCATCGACTCATACCGAGAACCTACTCGATTTCATTAGCAAACCAATGCGTGCACGTATTGATACCAAGCAAGGGCCCCATTTCACTCATGCCCAATGTGTCCGAAGCATGATCCATAGCGAGCACGAATCCCACCGTGAAGGCGATGCATCGTCCCCACCGACTTAATAAACAAACCAAATAATGCCACTGGACTCAATGTGATGCACAAGTAGATATTTACTTGACTTAAACTATTAAGGACCGATTCGACAAGAGCGAATCAGACCAAGTAGGGTGCAAATCTAATTGTCACTAAAACCAATCTTTCATAACAACTTGTTGCAAAACAATTAAATCAAGCTCATCAGTAAACTTAATCAAACGGTGTCCAAACTTGAGAGGGATTGAAATTAGAGTTCAACATGTTCAATTCTTCCCTAGAGTCGACTTGCTGAGTTTTTCTAAATTCCAATTTTGGAGAAATTGAAGCTATGTGCTTCATAACCCAACCTAGGTCATTTCTAAATTCAACAAGGATG
>JABEVN020003417.1:0-18356 GCA_013146195.2 Codonopsis lanceolata | reverse complement strand
CCATTGCCATATATGGGCGTCTTCGATGAAAAGGCACGACGATAAGGCGAGAAGGTGCCATCCCCACCATTGGACAAAACTCTTCATAGGTGGGACACATTTCGTTCATGCCGAAATTAAAGAGGTGGTCTTGAGGCGACCAAAACCTGGAGGCTCCCCTCAGCATGTCCCAGTTTATAATGATATTCCTCCAGGATAGTAGGCACCTATATCCAAAAATATGTTCAAACCAATCACGCACGTCTGAGCGCAAGGAAAGGATCCAGAAATCAAGAGCATTTTCATAAATCTCTATTTCCAGCGCTGTGTGAACTGGTGTGGCCATTTGAGGAAAGTAGAAAGCTTGTCTGACGAAAGGAATAATAGCTGGGCAAAAGAATGAGCTCAAGAGAAAGTAAATGCGAAGGAAGAAGCAATAGAAGTGAGAAATCTCGCTGCTTCGGCCTCCGTTTTATACGCAAATTTAAAGAAACAGACGAATTCTTTGCAAACAGTGGCAAACAGTGGCTAAAAAGATTGCCTAGAAGAAGGAACTAGGTGCCACCCATGCTCCAATCAGGCTCGACGCCCACTTCATGCATGGGTGGCGCCAACTTTTGTTATATCTGCCCCCTGAAACAGCCTGGTGTCCTGGTTTTCTGCCCCGACCGTCGATTGTCGCCCTTGTCTGATCACGAAGAAAGTTAAGAAGGCTATGAAGATAGGCTGTGATGAATATCATTGGCAACAATTATATGTCCAAGCACAGGAGAAGGCGGCTGCCTCCTTCTCCCCGAATATCTCCAGAAAAGCCCTCTCGAGCCCGGAGGTGTATTCTTTTAAAAATCGTTTATGAGATGCAGCATGTCATTACCCTTAGATATCGGTATAGCTCTATTCTTTGCATGCATTTTGAGTCTGCATTTTATTTTCTCGCATCATATAAGATTATATTGCATTGCATAATAAATGTTTGTACAGATTCTGGTATGAATAATAAAAATAAATATAAGAAAGAAAAAAAACTAATGAGTGCAGGTAGTAGGAGATAATAATCGCAGGACGCTCTACCTCTGTCAAAACCGCGTCCCATCACTCGAGGGCCTCTGTGACCTCTACCTCTCACCCGAGGGCGAGCCGACCCGCCAGCTTCATCGTCGTCATCATCGCGGCGTCTGGTCTACCGTATAGCATCATTTCCCCGGCAAGAAAAGTCATCCATAAGCCGTTGGTAAAGTTTGTTGATGCTAACGAAGCCTCACAACAGCCTCTTGTATGTCGACACCTTAACCTGAAAAAGAAAAAGAAGGTGTTGAAGCAACAAAAAATAAAAACGCATTAGTCCAAGAAAAGAGAGTGATACAAAAAAAATGATGATGCTAAAAAAAAAGAATGATGCTAAAAATAAAAATGAGTGATGGTTTATACCGTGCGAGCATGATCAGGGACACGGTACTCCTCAGGAATATCCGCATCGGGTAAGATTTGCTCTATAAGTCTTCCGTCTCGATGATATCGGAAGGTGGAGAAGGCATCATCGGGCATAGAGAACTCCGACTATGCACCAAGAGCTGGGTTAGAGGACCCTGGCCTATCACAAGCATCTGACGCACGCCTGGCAACCGCAGGGGCAGGAAGGGCAGGATGGAGCATCGTCCTCAAAAACTCCTCGTATGGCATGACTGGATAATCGCAGGGCTGCATGACAAATTTTGACAGGTAAAGATACCTGTTCGGAAGAAGATCTGGAACGATCACCCAAGGGGGAGGTGCAGGAGCCACCACCGGAAATGTCAAGTACATGACATGTTGGCGATTAACTCGCTCGCCCATGTATAAGGAATCATTCATAATCGACACCATGAGAATCCGGCAGCGGCTCAATGTTAGGGTGACCTCATATGGCCCTACCAAATTTTGCTAAGGAACTAAATGCACTGAGCCCGAGGTCGAGCTAGCTATCCTGTCACGCAGCCCAAGTCGTTCATGAAAATGGTCGTCCCTATCCTTCTTCTTCCGGTTTGCGTTTACAAACTTAGCCAAATAAGGTGGTCTGTAAACGCTGCTGCATAGTGGGCCTGGTGTAAAATCAAAGACAGAGTAACCCCACACCTGAAGAAAAAAAAAAGGAGCAAAGGTCAGCAAAAGAAATATAAATATAAATATATATATATATATATATATATATATATATATATATATATATATATATATATAAATGCTGACAAAAAAAACTAAAAGTGGGGAGAAAAGAAATGTACCTCCCATGCAGGATCAAAACCAGTCATAACCGGTGAATCATTCCGGCTCGCCCTGTCCATGGAGGCATAAAGTTCAGCTAGGCCCGCCTGCCACCAGTCATACTCAATCACGCAGTCCAGTTCCTGAAGGCAGCCTAGGAGGGAGACTCTCAAAGAGGTGGATGAATTGGCAAAGAGCGACATCTCCAAAAAGAAAAATAGAAATGCTCTAGCGACGTGAACTACAATGATGCTATCCCCGACATTGACTCTCCCAGCATTCGCCAAAAGCCATCTCTTAACGCTGCAAATTTTGATCTCATCCGCAGTTTTATAATCGGGCACGAAGCCCAGGAGATCCTCCATCACGTTATGATGATGACGGAGAGTGTAATCTGGCTCTAAAGTTCGACCGATGCTGGTAGAGATACTTGTGATAGCAGCAAAATCGCACCGGGTCATGGTGGCCTCTCCCTAGTTGAAGTGGAAAGTGTGGGTAGTATCCCACCAATAGTTCCGCAAAATATCAAAAATGACCATGTAGCTGCGGAAGGGACAAAATGCCTGCATGAATACCCCAAGGCATGTATCCTCCACCAAAACCCGTGCCGGCTCGGGCATCAAATGGAAAATGTCCATCACCATGTCACAACTCGCTCGAACCCGGGTCAAGGTATTGCGCTCCTGAAAAAAAAAAAAAAAAAAAAAAAAAAAAAAAAAGAGGAAGGAAGGAAAGGTAAGATTCTCATAAACCATTTTTTTGCATAATCAGTACATTAGGCAATTTATATATATATATATATATATATATATATATATATATATATATATATATATAATATATAATAATAATAATAATAATAATAATAATAATATAAAGTATGTGTCCTTGTATATATATTATAAAAAAAAACATATATGTATTGCATTAGAAAATTTTAATTTCATTCTCGGCATCATCATAAAAATAAAGATGCATTCGTGCATTTAAAGTTTTTAAAAGAAAGATATAAAAATAAAAAAATGCATCTTTTTGCATCTAAATGTGTATTTTGGCATTTTAGGCATCATAAAAAGTATGTTTTGTATTTAGAAGTATATATCGCATTTTGCATTTTTGAATGCATGATAAAATAAAATATACCCATGCATCATATTAGCAAGCATCCCATAAATTTTTCTGCAATGCATTTGCATCAAATAAAATGATATATGCATCCATCATTTGCATTTATTGTCCAAATAAGCTGCATTATAGCATTAGCAATAAAGAGAATAAAATGCCACCAATTATAAAAAATATATATTCACATGACATTTATTATATCCCTGCAACATAGGCATGCATAAAGTGAATTCTAGTGCATAAAATATATCTGTTTTGTCCTGTATGTATCCGAAAACGCGTCCAAAAATATGCCTGGAAAAATTTGCATTATGTTCTGAAAAGTCCGTTTCATAGGCATATAGCATATAAAAATATTTTTAGGCCTAAAGCATGCATCATATAGCCCCAATTGCATTAATAACATAAATAATGCATTGTAGGGTCAAATAGTGACCACTAGTTCAATTATGCATCGTAAAAATAAATTGCATAAATTTCATGCGTCATCACCTAAATTGCATCATTTTAATCAATAAAATTGCATGCATAAGCATCATAAGAAGTATAGATATACTCCAAAATTCCAAAGTAGTGCAGGAATTTAGCAGATATGAAGAAATCAACCAAATGGGTTGGTGAAAGAATATACTTACATTGGGATTCTGAAGATTCGAGACATGTGTGTGCCAATCACGGATCAAATTGCCCCAGTCATCCGTTGGGTAGAAATATGCAACGTGATTCCGGTTCAAATGAGGAAGTTCTCTCCTCTCTTCACCCGAATTTGGGTGCATTGGCGCCTTTCCCTTCTTAGATCTCGAAGAAAAAGCCATCTATTTGGAAAAACCAACAATTTGGCGGAAGAAAATTGATAAAAGAAGAAGAAATGGAAGAAAATGAAAAAAACTTGTCTCCTTCGTCGGCTATGGAGGAAAACTGAAGCAGAAGAGAGAAATGAAGGCTTCTGCAGCCATCCATCCAGGAGCAAGGAAAAGTCATATCCCTAGCAGGTCCGCCTCAAGATAAGAAGAAAAGCCAGAAAAATCGGCGGCAAAGGTAAGAATTTTGTAAAAATAAAGCTTGCATAAAAAAAGAGTGCTAAAGAAAAAGAAAATGAAAATGCAAAATGCAAGCGAGAAAAAAAAGGAAAAGAAAAAAAAAGGAAGAAGTATCAAGGAAAAAGAGTGCATTTAAAATAAAAAGAGAAAGAGAAAAAGAGAGAAAAAAAAAAGAAAGACGGAAGAAAAAAAGTCCTCATCACGAAGAAGTAAGAATTGCAGAAATAGCAAAATCAGCTGAATCAGCAGCAACAGCCGAAGCATGAAACGGTAAGGTTTTCCTATTCCACCTTCAATAAAAGAATTTTTTTTTTCATATTTAACGACAAGTTTTGACTGGTTGAATACAATTTTTTTTTTAAAGAGACATAAAAAAACAAAAAAAAAGAGGAAGGAAAAAGAAAAATCTTTTTTTCGTATTCAACGACGGGTTTTGACCGGTTGAATACAGTTTTCGAAAAGTTTGAAGAAAGTTTTTCTTATCGTATTCAACGACGGGTTTTGACCGGTTGAATACATTTTTCAAAAAATTTAAAAAATTTCCTATTGTGTTCAATGATGGGTATTGACCGCCGGTTGAACACAATTTTCGAAAATTCCTCTTAACGTATTTCAAAGAAGGGTATTGATCGGTTGAAATACGGTTTTCGAAAAACTTAAAAATCTTCATACCATATTCAACGACGGGTTTTGACTAGTTGAATACGGTTTTTTCGAAAAACATGAAAATCTTTTTCTGTTGTGTTCTCAGACGGGTTTTGACCAGAAGGACTTGACATCCTTGTTGGTTGTTCGTCTTGCTTGAGGCCGAACTACGTTTGGTCTGGTTTCCTTTATTAAGGAATATGTAGGCAGCCTACATTAGTAGGTCCGACCATTAGAGCATTTTATTGCATATCTGCTGAAAAAGTACGATAACCTGCTATAACCGACTAAAAATGTCTAGGATATGGAGGTTTGGTATGCATTATAAACTGCTGCATTATAACTGCTACCGGTTGTATCTCTCCCTCATATTAATTGCACGAAATTGGAGAGTCTATTTCTTATCAACGATGTTCGTCTACTCAGTAAGCTGCGGGTTACCCGTAGACTCCATCGTTGAGGGGCTCTGTAGACACCCCAATTTTGTACCCCTGGTATGTAACATGACATGAAATATCAAGACCTGTTAAAACTTAACAAATTTCAAGTTACAAGGTTGAAAATGCAAAAGGAAAAAGCAGGATGCGCAAAACAGTGAAATGCAGGGGCTAAAGGTGCCAAAAATGAAACAACAAAGCCAAAGCTGGCGCCACCCACACTCAAAATGGGGGTGGCGCCTGGTTTGAGCTACAAGATCTCCCAAGCGCTACAGGGCGACTCTTGTTCGCGTAATGTGCAAATTTCTCGGCGTTAACCTGGCCGAAGCTTTGAAGAGAAAATGTAATCCCGAATGAGTCCTCTTCCCAGGCTATAAATAGAGCATTCGGGGTTCACTTTCAGAGACACTTTCTTCCCCGAAAACTGTTTGCATCGTTGTTACGCTGGAGAAATAGAGAGCGAAGTGAGATAGTGAGAGATCCTCCTATAAAGCTTCGAAACCCTGCCAAATCTCCTCCAAACTTAAAACCAATCGGTCAAAGTGAGCCTTAGCCCCCCAGTTAGGTTTCCACCCTATTTCCCCGGTCCAAAAATCTTGGAAAGAGCAGTTGTTCTGCACGAGTTAAAAGGCCAAATCAACCAGAAATAAGTCGTTATTCTGCCCGATTTCCGCCTCCCTCAAGCAATCAAACAATCAATCCTAAGCAGTTACTCCGCCCGGATCCCGAGGCCAAAAGTAACTTTCGGAAGCAGTTATTATGCCCGAATCCCCACACCACTTCATCAAAAAAAAAGACTCCCTCTCCCTGAAGGACAGAGCGAGCACACCCTAGTCCGCTAGTAGGTAAGCTTTAAAATATTTATTTGTAAAAGTGCTACTTTCCATCCGGCCTAATGTAAAAATATAAGCTGTTGTGCTATCCAGATTTAGTTAGGAAATAGCACTAAAAAGAGCCATTATTATGGCCAAATATTTTTAAGTATATTTGTAACTATTTGTAAAGAGACGGCTGCAAATCCGTAAATAATGTAGCCGCGGATGTATTTGTTTTTATTTCCTGTCTTTTAATGCTTCATTTATTTGCTAAATAAATATAACAAAAATCATACTTTAGCCAAAAACTATTTTTGAGACCGAAAGGGCGAGTTGGGTGCCTAGCACCTTCCCAACTCGTAACTTAGCCTCCGAACCCGTTTTTACAATCTCTGGTTTTCTTTTTTGGTTTTGCTTTAGTTCTTCTTCAAAATAAAGATGGCGACTCTATAAAACATTTTGGATCCAATGGGGCATCGCAACATCTTTTCTTACACTTTTCCGTTTTCCCCTAAAAATGGAGAATGAGAATGAAAAGGTGATGTATTCCTATATCCTGGTATCCCCTAAACAGGGGATAACTTGATATAGAAAACCCAAAGCACCCATAGTGATCCGAAATAGGCCATAAACTTATTTTCATAAAATCCATAGTGGGGCCTCACAACACTCATTTCTTGCATTTTTCTGTTTTCCCCTAAAAAAGGGAGAATGGGAATGAAAGGGTGATGTATTCCTATATCTTGGTATCCTTTGAAGATGAAGACCCCCCACTGTTAATCCAGCCTTGGATGCTCTTAATTTGGAGTCGGGTTCTCCTAAGAAAAAGCCTCGGAAACCTCCTATTGTACCTACAAGCCGGACCACCCGATCACATAAGCATGATAAGCCCCAATCTTGCCCTTCCTCCTCAGTTTCCCATGTCAATTAAATCCCTTTTTTGGAATCTTCGAGGAGTAGGTAACGATTTGACTATTTCTCGTTTGAAAAAGCTCACTTCCTTACATAATATCTCCATTATTTCCCTTTACGAACCTATGATTGATAAGTCTAATTTACCTATTATAGCTAGACGTCTTAAATTCAAGTTTTTTTTCTGTAATTCTTCCAGTTCCATATGGGTTTTAGTTAAATCTACTTTTAGCTGCCAGATTATGTCAGATTCCATGCAACAATTGTCGCTCAGCCTCAAGCACTTCTCGTGGTCTGATCCTGTGACATTCACCACAGTTTATGCTAAGTGTACTTCTATTGAAAGGCAAGGGTTGTGGTATGACTTAATTGATTTCAGTCAGGGGCTGGTTAATTCTCCTTGGTTGGTCGTTGGAGACTTAAATATTATTCTTGAACAGCATGAAAAACTTGGTGGCTCGGGATGGGACAGACAAGGTGCTCTCGAATTCCAATCGTGTCTTAATGCTTCGGGTCTCTCGGATTTGGGCTATAGTGGCAGCAAATACACATGGTGCAACAACCGTGGCAGCCACGCAACCATCTTTCAAAGGATTGATAGAGCTGTATGCAATCCTGCCTGGATTTCTCGATTCTCTAACATTACGGTTGATCATCTCAACCGTACTTGTTCAGACCATTCACCTCTCCTTCTTTCTATAAGTTCTGCTGCTGGTCATCACCCTTCTTTATTCAGATTTCTGAATGTTTGGTCTTCGCATCACACCTTCTTGGCCACAGTTTCGGCAGCCTGGCAGACCAATGTGAAAGGCAGACCAATGGTAAGGTTCTCTAATAAATTGAAAGCTGTTCGAGCAGCTCTAAAAATCTGGAACAAGTCCACCTTTGGCAATATTTTTCAAGGTGTTAGGATGGCTGAAGATGATGTTCTTGCTAAGGAAATTAACTATGAAGCTGATAATAGCCCTTCTAATTGGGCTGCCCTCCATCTTGCTCAGTCTACTCTCAAGCATAAACTTAAATTGGAGGAAAATTATTGGAAGCAGAAATCATATCTTCGATGGCTTAAAGATGGGGATGGTAATACTAAGCTGTTTCACTCCTCGGTCACGCAATCCCGAAGCAAGCTTCACATTCATCGTATTACTGATATGCATGGTAATGTTGTGGACACTGATCAGTCAATAAAAGAGGCTGCTATCAATTTCTATAAAGATCAGTTGACTGCTAGTGCTCTCCCTATGGATGAAGGTCCTCTTTCTATCATCCCTTCGTTGATTACGGCAGATCAAAATTCCTCACTCACAGCCCCCCCTTCCCTCGAAGAAATCAAAGAGATTGTTTTCTCTTTAAATGGGGATAGTGCCGCTGGCCCAGATGGCTTTTCAGGTAAGTTCTATACGTCTTGCTGGGAAATCATTGCTCCTGACCTTCACCTCGCTATTTCAGATTTTTTTGCTGGATTTGATCTCCCAAAAGCTTGGACTAGCACCCTTATTATTACTATTCCTAAGACTAATCAAGTTGATACTTTCAAAGGCCTTAGGCCGATAAGTCTCTGTAATTTTTGTAACAAGGTGGTTACTAAAATTTTGTCTTCCCGGCTTGCCTCTATTCTTCCCTTTATAATTTCTGAAAATCAAAGTGCATTTATCAAGGGAAGACTCATTCAAGACAATCTCTTACTTGCGCACGAGTTGACTTATCACCTCAAGAAAAAGGTCAATGGATCCAATGTCATTATTAAGCTGGATATGGCCAAAGCTTTTGATCGGGTGTCTTGGATTTATCTCACCCAAGTTCTTCGTAAATTTGGTTTTAGTGAGACTTTGATCGATATGGTTTGGCGGGTGATATCTAATAATTGGTTCTCGGTGTCTATTAATGGCTCTTCGGCAGGATTCTTCCCCTCATCCCGTGGTTTGCGTCAAGGGGATCCCCTCTCTCCTAGCCTTTTCATCATAGCAGCTGAAGTCCTTAGCCGTGGTCTTAACAAACTCCACTCTAATCATGCTCATTTTGCCTATTCCTCCTCAAGTGGTTGTCCTATCATCTCGCACTTAGCTTTTGCTGATGACGTTGTTATTTTCTGCAATGGTAGCAAGCAATCTCTTACTCAACATCAGATTTTACTTGAAAAATATGAGCAGTGTTCTGGTCAGATGATTAGTCAGGGGAAAAGTTGCTTTATGGTTTTGAGCTCCCTTCCGATTGGCAGAATCTCTTCTATTCGGCGTCATATTGGATTTCCGAATAAATCTCTTCCTGTTACTTATTTGGGGTGTCCTCTTTTTGAAGGAAGGAAGAAAAAATCCCTCTTTGATCCTCTTATTGGTAAGATTCAGAATAAAATAAATTCTTGGATGGGAGCGTTGCTCACGCAAGCGGGTAAGGTAACTCTCATTAATTCAGTTCTCCAATCTATTGTCCTATATCAGATAGCTATTCTGGATCCTCCGGTCTCGGTGATTAAGCACATAAACAGAATGTTTTCCAATTTCTTCTGGGGTTCAATTGACAGTAAACTTAAAACCCATTGGGTGGCTTGGGATCGATGTTGTCGGCCTGTTCTCGAAGGGGGTATTGGTATTCGTGCTATTTCTGATATCATCCGAGCTTTCTCTATTCAGCTCTGGTGGAGATTCAGATCCACTAACAGCCTGTGGAGTCGATTTATTTATCAAAAATATTGTTCTTCTGCTCATCCTATGATTGCCTCATCAAGAGGCTCCCTAACTTGGCGTAGAATGTGGAAAGTCCGAAACATTGCAGATCCTCATATTATTTGGATTATTGGCAAGGGTCAGTGTTCTGTTTGGTTGGATCGTTGGCTTGCTGAGGGGTGTATTCCACATCCTGCATCTTCGAGATTTGTTTCAGTTCATGAGCTTTTTGTTTCCTCCTCTCAGCTTTCAACTGAAGCCCGTCGTGACATAGGCAATGCTGCTGCTACTTCGGTGTCTAAGGCTGGCATTTCCATTTCTAGTCTTCTGATTCACCTTTGCCGCATTCTGAGGCAGGTGATTTCTCTCTATCTTCAGCTTGGCAAGTGGCCCGTACCATCCGTCCTATCTCTCTATCATCCAAATTTATATGGCATAAAATTGTTCCTCGACAGATCAGTATTTTTATATGGCGCTTGTGGATACGCAGGCTGCCTATTGATGAGAGCGTTATCAATAAAGGCATTCCTCTTGCTTCTCGATGCTTTTGCTGTTCTTCGGGTGACATAGAAACATACACACATGTTTTTTTTGAAAGTTCTCTTGCTCGTTTCCTGTGGTCTACTTATAACAGGTTGGGAGGCATTTCTTTCTCTTCCAATTCTCTAAATCAGTGTTGCTTTAGCTGGTGGCAGTCAAGGGGAAATTCTGCCTTGCATATTATCACCCCTATGGTGATCCTTTGTGAAATCTGGAAGTTTAGAAATTCCAGTTTTCATGATAACTATCGTGCTCCGCATTGGGTAGTTGTTAACCGTATCAACCTGTTTCTTCAGTCTATTTTACAAGTGGCTGGTTTTTGTCCAGAAATGCAGAATTGGGAGCTTCTTTTCTCCTCTCGGCTGGGCTCCATCTCGGAGAAAAAAATTCAGATTATAAACTGGTTGAAACCTGTTGGTAATATGCTCAAACTTAACACGGATGGTGCTTGTCGTGGCAATCCATGTTTAAGCTCGGGAGGAGGGATTGTTCGCAATAATCATGGTAAGCTGATTTTCGCTTTCTCCTCTTTCTATGGCCATTCTACAAGCTTTTCATGCAGAATGCTTGGCCTTGTTCCATGGGGCCTCTTGGTTGGCCAACAATCATTATTTTGGTTCTGTTGTTGAGGTGGACTCTGAAAATCTTCGACGTTGTGTCTTGGGCATCTCTAGGCCCCCCTGGAAGAGTCTTTACTTAATTCGGGCCATTACTAAATTTTTTAATGAGTGCCATCTCTCCATTAAACATATTTATCGCGAAGCAAACTCAGTTGACGATGCTCTCGCAAATTTGGGCTGTGATGAGGGTATTGATTGTTCTTTTGTCACTGCGGATGCTCTTCCTCCTCGTATCAAAGGCCTTCTCATTTTAGATAGTAAAAATACTCCTTATGTTCGGATTTCTTAGTTCTTCTTTTTTGTATTTCCTTTTCGAGGTTAGGCTCCTCTGTCCTCCCATTTATAAGGGCAAGGCTGGTTGTCCCCCTCAAGTTTGTTATTTTCCTTCTTAATTAATAAAATCTAGCAGGGTACCGTCCCTGTTTCATCAAAAAAAAAAAAATCTTCTTTTGCCACATAGAAAAATCAGTTTTCCCATTGAAAGGTTCCAAACTATAATTATATGAAAAACTCATTTAGAGAAACAACACAAAACCAATCAATCAAACCAAATCAGAATTTATAAGAAATTAAGAATTCTTTTTTTAATCACCAAAAAATTCAAGCAAGCAAATTCCAACGAAACAATAGCAGTTTAAATAGAGCAACAATCAAGCAAATAAATTACGAGAAATTTTTTTTTTAAAGATTAAACACACAAAAAAAAACGTAATTATTTGAAGATGAAAGAAGCTCACCAAATAAACATTTAAAGTTATCAATTTTTGGATCGAAGGAGGCTCTACTGTTTCACGGTACGGAACGCGGGCCCGGATACCGCTGTTGTGATTTTATATCACACTGTCTGGAACAAACCCGTACAAAAAACAGAGCTATTGAATTAATCAAAATACAACCTCCTAACAACTAGCCTATTAATACAAATAGTCTAATCAATAAAAAATCACCGAAAAATCTTTTAGATCAATAAGCCTTTGTTCCTGCAAAACAAATATTAGTCTAAATAAAAACAAGAATAACTGAACGAAGGGAAGAAAGGGCACGAAGATAATAGTTATAACGCCGTGACCCAAGCACGACTCGCCTTCATTGACCACGAAGGTCTAGGCTACACACTCTTCGACTCAGACACCTTTCACCGACCCAAGTCCACCAGTGAGGACACTGTAATACCAGCAAGTATTAACCAAGGAGAAAAGCCCCCAAAACTTAGTCCAACCAACACACTCCGATAACACCCACGAAAGAGACAACTGAAGAATACCACTCACTCATTGAGAGAGAGAATCACGCCTAGAAGAAGAGGAAAGGTGGGGCTGTAGCCATTTTTCTCACAAAGAAATCGCTCACAGTTTTCCTCATATAAAGAGGCTACCAAATGAGGGAGTATATATAATAAAGGGAAAAGTCAATCAAGGCAATCAAGGAGCCAATCAAGGAAAGACTGAAAAAGGAATTACCTAACCGGCTCCCTAAGTCACCAAAGGAGGAACGGGCTAGGCAGCTAGAGTCACCAGGAGGACGGCAGACTTTGGGCTTGGCTGTAGAAGGCTGCCACAAGAAAAGGGCCTCCAATTCTAACATTCTCCACCTTGGAACAAGTGCTGGTACACATACATGGACTCACAAAGACATATATTAAGACAGGTTCATCATCACCTATACCTGCACTTGATCCAACACAAAGTAAGAACAAAGCAGGGAAAAGCACTTAACTAATTAAACACAAAGCAGAATCGGTTAAGCCACCATGACTTTTCACAAAGAACTGCCCATGGATTTCAAGGAAATCACCACCGCCAACACAAAGTAAGAAAATCTAACTTATTCTAACACCACAGTAGGAACAAGAAAGATACCACGACACACACCAAGTATGTCGAGGATTTTCGGGTAACCAAAACAAAGCATCAATCACAAGAATCAAAATCAAGCATTTTAAAACAAGATTGAATTTTAGTTACTACTAAAGGTTTTACCTCCCAATCGAATTAGGCAACAAGAGTAAGCTTAATCACAACCCCTTGTTTTCAAAAAAACCCTTTTACAACCAACCTAGCTTTAAAAGAAATAGATTTAGCCACACGAAAGGGCACCAAAGTCCAAAAAATGGTTCACATGCAACGCATTAATATTATCCATTAAAGCATTTAACCAATCACTAGGATTTCAACATTTTAAAGCACCATTGTTGTAAATTTTTGGTTCATGCAAATTGTTAAAAGAATCAAACATACAAAACACAAATGAGGAAATGTGAAAATTATTATCAAAGCTAGACGACCTCCTAACAAAAGGTCTAGACCTATCCCTAGCAAGTTGATACTCACCTAAATTTTCAATCACATTTTCTTCCTCCCCATTTTGTTCAAATTCTTTATCAACAATTTCAGGATTAGCAAGCATAGTTTCAAGATTTTCCACAATTTCAGTTTGCAGACAAGGGCTAACATCGAGAGATCTCAACACATAGGGTTGCTCCACCGCATTGGAACCGGGGGATGGGGTGCATTATAAACTGCTGCATTATAACTGCTACCAGTTGTATCTCTCCCTCATATTAATTGCATGAAATTGGAGAGTCTATTTCTTATCAACGATGTTCGTCTACTCAGTAAGCTGCGGGTTACCCGTAGACTCCATCGTTAAGGGGCTCTGTAGACACCCCAATTTCGTACCCCTGGTATGTAACATGACATGAAATATCAAGACCTGTTAAAACTTAACAAATGTCAAGTTACAAGGTTGAAAATGCAAAAGGAAAAAGTAGGATGCGCAAAACAGTGAAATGCAGGGGCTAAAGGTGCCAAAAATGAAACAACAAAGCCAAAGCTGGCGCCACCCACACTCAAAATGGGTGTGGCGCCCAGTTCACTTATGGGTGGCACCTGGTTTGAGCTACAGTATCTCCCAAACTGCTACAGGACAGCTATAGTTCGCGTAATGTGCAAATTTCTCGGCGTTCTGTACAACTGGCTGAAGCCTGAAGAGAGAAAATGTAATCTCGGATGAGTCCTCTTCCCAGGCTATAAATAGAGCATTCGGGGTTCACTTTCAGAGACACTTTCTTCCCCGAAAATTGTCCGATTCGTTGTTACGCTGTAGAAATAGAGAGCGAAGTGAGATAGTGAGAGATCCTCCTATAAAGCTTCGAAACCCTGCCAAATCTCCTCCAAACTTAAAACCAACCGGTCAAAGTGAGCCTTAGCACCCCAGTTAGGTTTCCACCCTATTTCCCCGGTCCAAAAATCTTGGAAAGAGTAGTTGCTCGACCCGAGTTAAAAGGCCAAATAAGCCAGAAATAAGTCGTTATTCTGCCCGATTTCCGCCTCCCTCAAGCAATCAAACAATCAATCCTAAGCAGTTACTCCACCCGGATCCCGAGGCTAAAAGTAACTTTCGGAAGCAGTTATTCTGCCCGAATCCCCACACCACTTAATCAAAAAAAAAAAAAAACTCCCTCTCCCTGAAGGACAGAGCGAGCACACCCTAGTCCGCTAGTAGGTAAGCTTTAAAATATTTATTTGTAAAAGTGCTACTTTCCATCCGGCCTAATGTAAAAATATAAGTTGTTGTGCTACCCAGATTTAGTTAGGAAATAGCACTAAAAAGAGCCATTATTATGGCCAAATATTTTTAAGTATATTTGTAACTATTTGTAAAGAGAGGCTACGCAAGTCCAGTAAATAATGTAGTCATGATGTATTTGTTTTTATTTCCTGTCTTTTAATGCTTCATTTATTTGCTAAATAAATATAACAAAAAGCATACTTTAGTCAAAAACTATTTTTGAGACCGAAAGGGCGAGTTGGGTGCCTAGCACCTTCCTAACTAGTAACTTAGCCTCCGAACCCGTTTTTACAATCTCTGGTTTTCTTTTTTGGTTTTGCTTTATTTCTTCTTCAAAATAAAGATGGCGACTCTATAAAACATTTTGGATCCAATGGGGCATCGCAACATCTTTTCTTGCACTTTTCCGTTTTCCCCTAAAAAAGGGAGAATGCGAATGAAAAGGTGATGTATTCCTATATCCTGATATCCCCTAAAAAGGGGATAACTTGATATAGAAAACCCAAAGCACCCATAGTGATCCAAAATAGGCCATAAACCTATTTTCATAAAATCCATAGTGGGGCCTCATAACACTCATTTCTTGCATTTTTTTGTTTTCCCCTAAAAAAGAGAGAATGAGAATGAAAGGGTGATGTATTCCTATCCTGGTATCTAAACAAGGGATAACTTGATGTAGAAAACCCAAATCCCATATTGGACAAGGGATAACTTGATGTCACCGAAAACTTAAAAGCTCCCATATTGGACCAAAACCTTGAAAGTTCAGGCGTATTCAAATGTGCTATCTTAGACAGCACTCCTCTCGCACTTTTAATTTCGTCTTCCCTAAACAAGGGAGAGTGGAATGAGAGCAAGTGGTGTCCAGATCCGCACGTTACGCCAAGACTCTATCCAAGGGGGCGCAAGTCCTCCCAGAACCCACACCTAGCAAGTTGATACTCACCTAAATTTTCAATCACATTTTCTTCCTCCCCAATTTCGTGGATTAGCAAGCATAGTTTCAAGATTTCCCACAATTTCGCCTTGCGTGATAAGGGCTAACATCGAGAGACCTCAACACATAGGCTGTCTCCACCGCAATTGGAACCTGTAAGGGGATGGGGGCATCAATAGCAATTAAAGGTTGAGTAGGAAGCAACTAAGGAAATTCAATTTTGTCAAACAATACATCCTTACAAATGATAAGTCTCTCATCATTTTCATCTCTCAACCATAATCTATACTCTCTCACCCTCTCCGAGTACCCTAAGAAAATACAACGAACCGACCGAGGTTCAAGTTTGTTATTCTCTCGATGAACATAAGTAGCACCACCGAAAATATGTAAATTTGAAAAATCAATTTCACTACTAGAAAACACAACTTCAGGATATCTACCATTAAGTGGGATAGAAAGAGAGTTATTGATCAAATAGGCGACAGTAACAACCGCCTCTCCCCAAAAGCCTATGGGAAGACCCGACAAAGTAAGCATTACCCTCACTTGTTCTAACACAGTTCTATTTATGCACTCGCCAAATTGGGAAAGATTTTCATGATCAATCCCACTCTCAACGTAAATCTCTCAAACTCACCGTTACAAAACTCTAACCTTTATCCGTCCCTAAGTTTCGATTTTCATACCGTTTGATTTTCGATCAAAAGTTTCCAAGTTTGAAACTTTTCAAAAACATCAAACTTTTCTTGCATAGGAAAACCCCTGACTTTCCTTGAAACGTCATCAACAATAGATAAACAATATCTATTCCCACCATGTGAGGGAACACACATAGGACCCCACACATACGCATGAATTAACTCAAGATGATTTTTAAAAGAGAATTTTTCAAGAGAGAGAGGTGAAAAACTAACCCTTTGGTATTTACAATTCACACAAGTATCACATATATAAAGGCACACAAGAAATCATATCATCACCAAAAGAATCATTTTTGTGAAAAATTTCTAAGCCTTTACTACACAAATGTCCAAGTCTTTTAGTCAACAAAACTGAATTTTCATTCTTAAAAACATTTGTTTGATTTTCAATGAAAGACACCGAGACAACTAGCATTGGAAACATACAAACTCTTTTGTTTTTCAGCTTTGAAAATCACCAAATTGCCCTTTGAAATTTTCGTCATACTCTTACCCCATCTTCCCTCTAAACCATCATCTTCTAAACATGCACAAGACATCAAATTGGTATTTAAATCAGGAATATGTCTTACATTTTTCAAAGTCAAAATATTTTCATATTTAAATTTCAAGCAAATATCGCCAATTCCAACAACTTGACATGTTTTCTTATTAGCCAAAGAAACTTTTCTAGTTTTAACCTCTTTGTATGACAAAAAATATGTTTTTATAAGGTGTCATATGAGACATACATGCAGAATCAATTAGCCACTCATTTTCACATGCAGCAATAGAAGGCATAAAATTATTCAAAGTATCACACATGTATTTTACCATAAAAACATCACAAGGATCATCACTCGAAGAGGCCAAATTACAATCACTTTGCTCATTTGAACTCCAATTTTGACTTTTCTTTTTCGGATTAGTACAATCACTTTTAAAATGCCCAGTTTCACCACAATTGTAACAAGTTCTATCTCGTTGTCTAGAAACTGATTTACCCTTGCTTTCATTTTCAAAATTCTGCAAGTAAGGAAATTCAATTTCGTCAAACAATACATAGTTACAAATGATAAGTCTCTCATCATTTTCATCTCTCAACCATAATCTATACTCTCTCACCCTCTCCGAGTACCCTAAGAAAATACAACGAACCGACCGAGGTTCAAGTTTGTTATTGTAATACCCCGAAAATGCTAGTATGAAATGTTAAATTTTAATATAATTTAATTACATTGTTTTTGGGCTGATCTAATTATTTTGGGTCTAGTTTCGGTTTTGGATAAATTTCGATTTAGTTATAATAATAATAATAATAATAATAATAATAATAATAATAATAATAATAATAATAATAATAATAATAATAATAGTAATAATAATAGTAATAAAAATAGTAATAAAAATAATAATAATATTAATAATAATAATAATAATAATAATAATAATAATAATAATAAAATAATATAATAATAACAATAATGATAAATCAATCCCAAAAACTTAAAGTCTTTCCGTGAAGTAGTGGATAATATTATAATATAATATTATTAAATAAGAACAATCTTAAGATAAAAGAGATAATACCTTGCGCACGGGTTTGTTCGAAGGAGTCTAACACTCCTGTTGATTCGGAAGAAACCGTCTCCCTTCAAGAGTCATGTTGCTATCAACCACGGTGTGAGTTGCTTTCATAAATATCCACCGTGCTTTGGAGTTCTTTTTAGTAGAGTCGAGAGAGAGAAAGGGAAAGGCGTCGACGGCAAACCGGTTGTAAATTTTGGTCGTGACGTGTACTCCATTAAAGGAAACCGAGGTAAGTTTTCACTTTAATTCTCTTTCACGAGTTATCCGATGAAGATATCTAGAGTAGGATATTGGAAAGGTCAGATCAAAGGCTACCGGAAAATATAAGCTATTTGAAATCAAAGGATGATTTGTATTTTAACAATAATAATAATAATAATAATAATATGTGTCTTGTTTGAATCCAGGAATGAGTTTATTTGCTTTAAACTATTAAGAAACTAAAATTTTTATGCTTAAATGCATGAAGTTTTTCTTGGAGTACATTCTGTTCAAACAAAGAAAATAAAAGATGGAATCGTGAACAGTACATGGGTTATGGTTGGGAGGATGATGATGG
>JABEVN020003416.1:0-18360 GCA_013146195.2 Codonopsis lanceolata | reverse complement strand
AAACAATGACCCCGCAAAATTAAGCCCCGCAGGAAGCCAAAAAGATTTTATTAAACAAAAACAAAACAATGATTTAGAATAAAACTACCATGAAGAAAAAACATTGTTCAAAAAGATTACATTAACAGTTTTTAAACAAAAAACAAATTACATGGGATTAGCCTCATCCCAAACCTCCTCTCTCGCTGCCAACTTCCCACCGCCGCCGACAATTTCTTCCTTTAGTCTTTCTCCCCGCCCAGCCTTCTCTCATCACCATCTCCCAATAGCAGAAGTCAATATCAAAGATCGTGTCGACCATCCTATATGAAGGTAACTCTCCCTTATCCAAACATCGGTCGCCATTGAACGAAAAGATTATCACCATCAACAAGTGGAAGGACCCATTCCTCGAAGCAGGCCACATCGGCCTCCCCGTGATTCCCCCAGCTCTTTTTGATCGGGGAACCATGTAGAGGCCACTCGGGCCATAAGTCTTCAGGAAGTTAGTTGAACTATGGTCATAAATAAATTAAAGTCTGCTCTTCTCCATAATATCCAGGACCTTGTCGCCATATTTGGTTGAGGCCAGAAAGTCATCAACGGCCTGATCCCGAGTCACTGTGTAGGCCGCCTTGACGATCATTTTAACGACACGACCTTCAAATCGCCCTCAACCGCTGCTGGTGAATAGAGCCAACCGCTCCCCTTCAGCGACCTTCGTCTTCAATGCTCTCTCAGCTTCAAGCCACTCGGCCTTGGCCGATTCTAGCTGAGCCAGCTCATCCTTTGGCGCAAACTCATTGAGGGTCAGAACATCGATCGTTTCTAAGACTTCTAAGACTAATCAAGGCCCCGGACTTCTTCACCCCATGAAGGCCCTCCGGCGAGGCCATCCTCTCTTGATACTGGCCACGCATACGCCCAACTACAATAGATGAGAGAAGATAACAGGGTCAGTTGCGTTTAAAGAGGAACCAATAAAGCTACAATAGATGGGAAAAGAAGGACCGAGAAAGCTACCTCGCTAATGAAGAGGGCACTGAGATCGTCCAGTTTGGAATCAGGAAGGGGGGACATCTTCTCCAGGGTCTCCCGAGGAACCACCTCTGACGATAGCGGACGAGAATATCCAGAAAAACCAGAAGGGAGGCTCGCCGCCAATCTGGTGATATGCCTCGCCACAAACTCTTTGTCGTCGACTATCTCTGGCCGGGCTACATCTTCGGCCACAACCTCGGCATGGACTCACTCAATGAAGAGTATGGCTGCTAACGCCGGACCTACTGCCGTTGGGCTTGGGACACCCGCCTCGGTGAGGCAGTGAGGCCTTAGTTTTTACCTCTGGGCGCCGCTAACGCCTTGGGGATCCTCCCGAACGCCAAAGGGGGTGACCTTCTCACTACCAGCACGGCTCTCTCCAGTAGCCTCTCGAGCATTTCTTCGTATCCTCCTCTTCCTCCCCGGCTATCACTCTCAGTCCGCCTCTATATCTCCGCACAACAATGCCGAGGTCAAAAAAAGGGGGGAGAAGAGAGTTAGAGCGAGGAAAAAGTAAGGCTAACCACCTGCCACTAAACAACCAGGTGTGCTATTTCCTTTGCAGATCGGGCACTGTGTGCCGAACACTCCTCCCTGATGTATCGGCCAACCCTCACAGCCGACATATTCGACACTCGGACAAACCACGTCTACCCCCTCATACATCACGGAAGATACCCCAACCTCGAGAGAAGCGAGTCATCCTCCACGATTGCTTTCCAATTATAACTATTAACCTGCTCGCCAGGCACGCTTTATGTGGGGGCTTTAATGGCTCAGTCGGTCGGCTCAGGCTCAATTTTTTCGTTTTTCCAATGCCATGGGGCTCCCCTTCAGGCATCTTGAAATTCCAACCGTTACACTCCACCAACAGACCTTATCCGACCATCCGCGTGGTCCTTGTGGGACCGAAATTGGATAAGAGGGGAACCCATTGGCATGCTGCCTCGATCATCCGAGACATGGCCATGCCCACCTTGAAGCAAGGGCGTAACAGGGAAAGTGTAGGCTCGAATCCATGCGCCTGAGCAAACAATAAAGGACACTAAAGCCCTCGTCAAATTCGGAGTCAAATCCAGGGGAACAGAGCTAGTTTCCCTCAGAAACTCACATATGAATGGGTCCAGCGGAAGCCTCAGCCCGGATGACTCAAAGAGGGATAGATAGAAGCCGACGTGGCTCAAGGCGAAGCTCCCCTGTGCTCAGTGATGGGTCGGGAACGAACCCCGAAAATTAGTGGATCCATACTCTCGGCCCACTCAAAGCCAATATCATCCGGTGATATGGTTCTCAAAAGGCTGAGATAGCAAGTTTCTCTCTCGCCTTCTTTCTCTCAAGCTTCGATCGCCGCGATATCGAGGCACCTTCACCACTAGACATCCTCTCGGCCGGCGAGATTCCAAAGACCTTTCTCGGCGACTAAGAGTATAGTACTCTCTCCCCGGTAAAAAATTGAGCTATTAGACTTAAGGCGATTCGGCCTCGGCTCACAAAACCCTCATGGAACGCCAAGAGGTAGTCCGGGTCGAAAAAACTTCATCGCTATACTTCCATTGCGAGATCACTACAACCCCGGAACTCGCTAGATAAAACCTCGCCTCCCTGGGGGTAACGGCTTTCCAGCCGTCATGAGATTGGCGATACATAGGGCCTCAATGAGGTGACTTGCCAAATACAGAGCCCAGAAATGGATCATCCTCGCCGTAATCTACTGAAGAAACCGAGGCAGGAAAAGAACTGCTCGAACTCGGTGGGTCGATAACTATGGTTTCAACTCGGATCGTGGGGTCAATGGTGCGCTCCTCACCATGAAAAATACTAAAATGAACGCCCCTAGGGACAAAGCTAGCAACCTCTTCGCCCTCCCTATTTGGCTCGGCATCCTCCTCAGAGGATGAAGACAAGTCAACCAAGTTCGTCGGCGCGCCGGCAAGCGGCTCGACAAAGCCAGAATTCTCCGACTCCGCCGCCGAAGCAGAAGGCACAACGGGGGAAGTGTTTGGCTCGCCCGGCGACGGGCTCCTAATGGTCAAGGCCCTAATGAATCCCCCTAAGGCATAGCGGTACGGTATGTCCCAGGCACCAGTGCGATCAGGGAGCGGGCTCCTGATCACCAATGGCCTCTCTTCATCCGACGAATAGTCGAAACTTGAAGAGTTACTAGAAGATGAAGGATCGAGGTTATAGTAGGGGGACCGCTGCATCTTCAGGGCAAATAAAGGCAAAAACCAAGGAATAAAAGGGAAGGGTTTAACCGAAATTTTTACCGTAAAATGGATATTCCGGCCAACGGCCGGTGACCTAAGCAAGCCTGGGTTCTCTACTAACGGTGCACTAAACTGCCGGAATAATCAAAGAGCGAGAAAACGTCGCCAGAAAAAACACTCAGAAATGAGAGAAACTAGGTAAAATGAGGTTTTTTCCCTCTAAAAATCTTCACGGACACGTAGTATTAGAGAAGGACACTTACTGGTTTGGAAGAACGGTATGAAGCGCAAAGATCCCTGAGAACGCTGGCAGGAAAAACACCTGGAGACGGAGAAGAAGAAGAATACGGGTGAAGGAGTTGAGGGAGCAAACAGTGATAATGAGAAAACGGTAAAAGTGAAAAAGGTGAAAAAAGAGAATTATAAATACCCGGTGTAGAACGGCACCGTTTTCTATCCCCTTAACTGATTTGACTCGCCACGTTTTCCAAGAAGTACTTAAAACGTCTGCCTCGATTTCCCGCCCAAATGATTCACTTACAAAAATGGGCGGCTCAGCACCCGTTTTAAAATTCGAAAAGACACCTCGCATTTAATGCCCTGACAGGAAAGGCTGTTCCCACGATAGCACGTGTTCCAATGAAAAGTGAACCGTCATCTCGTTCTACTCGCACAACTGTTCGGCACAGCGCAAGCGGAAAAGGCCAAGTCTCGACTGGTTACTTCTCGGCTACAGATCGTCGACTATTGCCAAGAAGTGGGGGGCTACTGAAGGGTCCCGGCCTGTGCCGACCTGGGACCCACGAGGCCAAGCAAGGCCCCATTTCTTCTCATGAGTGCTCCAATCACTCCATGCCGAGCTGAGATCCATAAGGCCGAGCAAGGCCCAATTCTTCTCACGAGTCCTCCAATCGCTCCGTGCCGAGCTGAGATCCATAAGGCCGAGCAAGGCCCAATTCTTCTCATGAGTCCTCCAATCACTCCGTGCCGAGCTGAGATCCATAAGGCCGAGCAAGGCCCCATTTCTTCTCATGAGTCCTCCAATCACTCCGTGCCGAGCTAGCGTCCAGAAGGCCGAGCTAGGCTGAAAGAGGATTGGGTGCCGCCTTGCCGAAGTGCTTGGGCTCGGCGGCACTCTTCCCAATGCGACACACACCCCGATAAAGTCATTTCATTGTAGTTCTGCCTCACAAACTGATCATACGACAAAAGTACTGCTGCAGTCATGCTACCTGCTCCCTGATGGATGCCCAACTCCCTGAATGACTCATCTAATTCCGTGTCGCGCAGATGATAAAGGCCCGCCCAGGCCCACTAATGAAAAGACGCCACCTATGCTTCACGGACAAAGAGGCACCGCTCCAATTTGGTATAAAAAGAAAGCTGAAGGCCACTGGAGGATCATCGAAAAAAAAGAGCTAGTAACTAGAGTATTAGAGAATTCTTTTCCTAGTGCCTCCCAATATCCTGGAAACCAACAGCCTAGAAAACCATATGTTTTCTTCATCTTCAGGAAGAAGCTTGAAGTCCTTTGTTCAGTTCATTTCAGTAATAGTAGTGCTAACCAGTGTTACCCAGGTGTTAGAGAGGGTTTATTAATATATAAAACTCTGATCAGCCAGGTATCCCATTGCATGTATCATCTCCCATCATATTTTGTTCTCATCTCAGCATAAGACAAGATCACCGATTTTGCGTAATCAAGAATCACTCTCTAACTAATGTGGGATATATATCATCATTTGGTAATAATAGTAAATGTTTTTATCTTTAAAAAAATTATAACTAACGTCTATTTCCAAATAATGTGGGATACATCTCTTCTATTATATTGATGATAAAACTAAAAATCTTTTATCTAAAGACTTTTAAAACCAATATCATTTTTTAACCAATGTAAGATATCTCTTATATTAGTAATAATAGTAAAAGTCTTTTATTTAAAGTTAAAATCAACATCAATTTCTAACCAACATTATACTTCTTCTATTGGTAATAATGGTAAAAATCTTATATCTAAAAACTTTGGAAACCAACATTACTCTCTACCAAATGTATAATACATTTATTCTATTAGTAATGATAATATTTTTAAAACCAACATTAATTTCTAACTAATGTGTGATACATCTCTTCTATTGATAATAATAGTATAATACTTTGTAACCAATGTGGAATACATGCATCTATTCTATTTGTAGCAAAAAGTCTTTAATCTAAAGACTTTTTAAACCAATATTTATTTTTAAACAATATGAGATACATATATTTTATTGGTAGTAAGAGTAGAAGTCTCTAATATAAGACTTTTAAAACTAACATCTCTTTCTAAACAATGTAAGATACATCTATTCTATGGTGATAAAAGTATAAATCTTTTATTAAAATACTTTCAAAACTAACATCAATTTATAATCAATGTAAGATACATCTTTTTTATTGGTAATATTAGTGCTCGTTTGTTGCAGCTTATTTGGAGTGATTTTTGACTTTTGGCTTTTGAAAAGTCATATTTAGAGTGTTTGTTTCAGCTTATAAGCCAAAAGCCAATAAGTAAAGTACAACACCCTTTATGCATTGAAAAGCCAAAGCCAAAAAGCCAAAATTTTAAGCTTTTTGGTGTTTTTTTTAAAACATGAAGAAAACTATTCATTAATAAATATTTGATTATCCCCATTTCATCCTTTTATGAAATATACATAAAAATATGAATACTAATTTTCAAAAAAAAAAATTTAACAAATAATTATAACAACTCATAAGCAGCTTTTCAACAGTTGTAACAAACAATCTATCATACAATCAGTCACAAGTCATTCAGCCACCAGCTTAAGCTATCAGCCATAAGTCATAAGCCATCAGCCACAACAAACGAGCCCTTAGTAAGGATGTATATCATATTTGTTATAAATTGATTTTGGTTTTAAAAGTCATTAGATTGAAAATCTAACATTTTATTACTAATAGAAGAGTTGTATCCCATGTTGGTTTGAAAATAATGTTGGTTGTAAATTTTTATATATAAGACTTCTACTATTAACAAATTAACAATAGAAGAGATTAATAATAGAGATTAATATCTCATTATTGTATTAATTATTAATACACATTATTAAGAGATAATGATTGACAATGAGTCACACATGAAAGTTTGAGAATAATAATAGTATTATTGTTATAAAAATAGTAATAGTAATAATAAAAGTAATATTGTACAATTCTTATCATCATTGTCATAAACGAAAAGAAAAAAAATCATCCAAATGAAAGCTTTTTAACATATATGCGTTAGTAGACACCTTAAATTTTGGACTTAATGGTATTAAAATATTTATTTTGAGACTTTTAAAATCATTATTCATATTTTAACAATGTGAGACTTTTAAAATCATTATAACTTATGTAATTTCTATTGTATTATGAGTTTACGTAAAAAAATTAAAATGATATTTTTGAGTTGCTTTTAATAAATATTAATGAATAAAAAATTGAAAGATAAAATTAAGAAATGAATAAATAATTTGATGGACATGATATATTTTTTATGTTTAAAAATGATATATTTATTTTTGAAAATAAATATATTACTTTTCAAATGTATATTATTAAAGAATAAAATATTTAGTAGTTGGACTATGCTATAAAGATTTTACATGTTTATGTATAGTCAAAAATAAGTTTATAGAGAAAATGTTTATAAAGTAGTTAATAGCATGATAGATAAACATTTTAAAAGGTTCTTGGAGATATTCTAACATTTCAACATTACCCTCCATATTTGAAATTAATATATTGATTTCGTTTAAGTATTATTGTAATTGTGACTAACTCTAATGCTAATTATATATTCTTTAATAATTAAACTTTTCAAACATTAACTTTTTAGGTGGAACGAAGAAGTACCAACTAGCATGCATTAAAGTGGTGCACATTAATTATGTATAACACTGTAGTGCAGTATTATATATATATATATATTATGCATCTTTTCCCAAATAAAAATTAATTTTCAAATTATTGTATTAACGGTAATATAATATCTTTGAAAAAGAAAATAATATTATGATAATTATTGGTCAAATAACACAACAATTATTGAATAAGGAAGTAATATGGTTTATTATTTATAAAAGAAATTATAATAGTAAGTACTAAACCTAAAATACAAAAAGTAAAGGCAAAAATATCAAAAATTCCCACCAAAAAATTTTCATATCAAAAAAGTCCCAAAATCATAATTTTCATACCAAAAAGTCCAAAACTTAACGTGTCTATAAATGCCGTTATGTTAAAAGTTTTCATTTGGATGATAATTTATTTTTTATTTTCATTTATGACAATGATGGTAAGAATGGTATTGCATTTTTTTTTATTATTACTATTATTATTATAACATTCTATTATTAATTACTAAAACAACAACCACTGCTGCCACATGACAACTTTTTGTGAAATGGCTGTCACGTGTCAACTTTCTGTAAATTGAAAAAAAATTGTTTTTATTTTTGTCAAATATTATTTAATTTAAAATAAGAGTTTACCATATTTAATTTATACAAATTTAACAGTTTAACTTGACTAAAACTCTTCAATTCTCATCCATTTTAATTTCCCCACTATTTGATTTATACAAATTATTTATGAAATAATTATCAATCCTTTTCAAATATGAACGTGTAAAGAGGGGTAGAGGTAGGGCTGGCAAAAGTCCCGTTTTTCCCGACCCGTCCCGACATTTTTCGATCCCGACTTTTTCGAGATTTTTCTCGTCCCGATTTATTTCGGGACGGTATTCGGGATAATTATCAATTCCGACCCGTCGCGATAATTTTTTTTCTAAATATTGTGAGTGTTAAATAATGTCTATTTTGTGTTTGCTAAAATTACTTAATGGTGTTTGTTAAATTTATTTTTACAATGTTGTGGGTTTTTTTTTGTCTATCACGTTTCTGCACTTAGTGTGGCTCTTCTCCTGCGAGTGAGGGGTGCATTTTGTTCATAATGACAGATACAACAATACCCACCATTAAGTAAATATTCAAGTATATTTGTAAATATATAGTCTGAAATCTTAATCATGATGGAGACATTTTAAAAATATTTAAGTGTTATAAAATATTGTTCATAAATATTTTAGTCGGGATTACGAGATTTTTATCACCCGAATTGTCGGGATCCTGATTCGTCGGGTCCCGACACTTATCGGGAACGGGATCGGAAAGGAAATTGAAATCCTGAATTCTACTAGGTCGGGATTGAGATGAAAGGTATCGGGACAGGTCCCGTCCCGATTCCACCCCTAGTTTTGAGAGATTCAAAACCTTCTTGTTCTTTATTGAACTTATGATTATTTGATGAGAGACCAAGTAATCGAAATCTGAACTTATCAATAGGATCGTTTATCACTATTGTGGCGTTCTTCATTATACCGAGGTTGGTGTTCGTCTTCGAATCGAAGAGTACTTCGAGTCTTTTGTGCATTGTAACATTGAATCGAGGTGTCACAATCCGCAGAGCTTCATTGACGTTACTTCAAGCTTTTCTGTTGTGTGGGATGCGCTTTATCATCGTGAGTACGCGATTAGAACTGTATCGATGTTTCTTGTTCACGAGTACGCAACTTGGATCGTATCAATTGGTATCAGAGCCAGGTTTCATTTCCACAATCTATCTTACTTTTAAATTATTCTTATTTTGATTATTTGTTTGTTTCTCTTCATCCTTCAAACTAGGATCATAAATTCTAGTTTGTTCTTTTATTAAAATCATGTTTTGTAAGTTATTTCAAACCCTAATCTTCTAGGGTTATAAAAATTTTTTGCTACCTTGTTAAATTTCAGATAGCATGTTTAAAAGAAATTAAAAAAAATATATTGTGATAGTGTTGTTCATAAGAGTTCGACCAGCCCTAGTTTTGCAATAAAAACAAAAAGGAAATATGTTTGATTAAAGCTTAAAAATTTCGGCCAAGCAAGATTATAAAAAAAAAGGAGTTTTTCTGTCCAAAAGAATAAGAGGCTAATTTACAAAAAAAAAAAAAAAAAATCAGATTCGATCCAAAAGAATTAGAGATCGAACAAAGCAAAAAAAAAAAAGTCGAGAGAATTGATCTTGTAACTTGGAATCCGAAAAGCTTGGAAGTTCGAACTCTGAAATTGTTATTGAACTTGGTATTGTTTGCTATCTATCTCAACTAAGTTCGAAAATAACAATCGAACTTTCCTTTACAAAATTAAATCATTGAGCCAATCATCCTTAAAACTCCACTTTTGCCTTTTTGTCTCTACGCGTAGATTCTTGTTGTTTGGGTTTGGATTTACTTACTTTTTGTTAATCACTGATTTAATTGCTTAGTTCTTTTAGAACTTAGAGGTATTGAAGGTGAGGGAGAGTAGGTGTAGACACCCCAATTTCGTACCCCTGTTTATAACATCCTGTAAAATAACAAAACCTGTCAAAAAGAACTAACAAATGTTAAGTTACAGGGTCCAACTTAACGGAAGAAGCGACAAATGATGAACATCAGGGGCAAAGTGGCCAAAAAGAAAGGAAAAATTGAAATGTGCGTAGCCTATACTACATTTGGGCACCGCGCCCATAATGGGTGTAGGCAGCGCCCACAACCCCCCTGTTCATTGTTGCAATTTGCTTTTAGTACAACCCTTTCAGCGCGTGGTACAAGAATTTTATGTACAGAGATAAAATATCTGATGATCCTTCGCTGTTAAGGAAGTCCAATCTCAGCCTATAAATACGAGGCTTCGGCCAGTGCTTCGACACACCATTTTTTTACAGGGAGAACGCTGCGAAGTTACGCAGTTGTTTTCCATCCAACCCTGAAGCACCGTTAGGCTGTCGAAACCTCCCTTAATCACTAAAACCCTCCGGTCAAAGTGAACCCTAGTTATCCTGCTAGGTTTCCGCCTTATTTTATCGGTTCCAAAATCCCAAAAAGAGCAGTTGCCCTACCCGAATCCATTCGTCAAATCTAGTCGAAGCAAGCAGTTGCTCTGCCCAATTTCAAACTCGATGACAACAACAATCAAGCAAAAGCAAACAGTTGTGCCGCCCGGATCCCGAGGCGAAAAACAACTAAAAGGAGCAGCCACGCTGCTCGAAATCCAATAACAAAAAAACAAAAAGACTTCCTTTCTCGGAAGGACATGGGAAGCACATGTAGACTGCCTAGTGGGCTTAAGCTCAGGCATACCGGGTTAGACACTCACGTTCTGGGAGGTAAGTTCTGTCCCCGTAGATATTTATTATAATCTATAACTTAAATATAAATATCTAATTAAGTTTCTGAGCTGCCCGGCCAAATAGGCCCAGAGCATGGGTCATGTGTACAACACGTGGTCATCATTCACAGGCAGTGCACCTGCATCTCAAGATCAAAGGCACAAGAGAGGAATTAAATGGTTCTTATATACCATGAGCAGGGGTCTCAACCCTCAGCGAGCAAGAGATGTAAGCGAGCTGGGGGCTTGGCCAGCGAGCAGGAACATGTAGCGAGCATGATGTGTTATGCCCGTTCATTCAAGAGTTATTGTCAGTTGAGGACGGTTATGTCCGAATAATTCTCCATTTTGACCGTTGTGGTTAATGGGACAGTTAATGGGACAGTTAATGGGGCAGTTAATATGTCCGCCATCAATGCCATGAATGTTAGTGGGCGGTTATGATCAGTTATTCTTTCCGGCAACAACTATAAAAGCCCCTCAAAATGAAGGGAGGAGGTATGTGATTTCATATAGCATGCCTAAACTCTGCCAAATTTTATACTCTCTTGCATACTTGAGCTAATTATCACGCCGGAGGGCTTTTGCAGGGAGTGCCCCTGCCTAGTTCACGGTTTTCTTGGTTTAATTGCAGAGTTGGGCTTCAAGGATTCAGGATACGTTGAAAGCCAGGTATCCAGTTGGAAGAGTTCAGTGCGTCTTGGAAGATTTTGGACGCATCAGTTTCTTTTCCGGTTTTTTACTTTAATATAATAATAGTTATATTTCATTTCCGTTTAAATTAGTTTCATTCTCGTTCTTACTTTTATGTAATAACAGTTATATTTATTTTCCGTTTAAATTAATTTATTTTCTGTCTTACTTTAAATGCAATAATAGTTATATTTTCTTTCTATTTAATTAGTTTATTTTCTGTCTTTTCTTTAAATGTAATAATAGTTCTATTTTTTATTTTAATTAGTTTATTTTATGTCTTTACTTTAATGTAAAGTAGTTATAATCACTTGCAGTTTAATTAGTTTCTTTTCTGCACATACATTAAATATAGAAATAATTATGTTTCTTATTATTTAAAAAGTTTATTTCCTGCTTATACGAGTAAATGTAAATAAAGTTCGTTACTAGCATAACTATTTTATTCTTAAAATAACTTATTAAAATGTTGCAACTATTCTCTAAATTATATTATTTCAATTGTAATTTTGTTTTCTTTTCTTTAACGAGTGTAAAGTAATTTATCTTTATTTATTTTGTTGTATACAAATGTTTTTATTCTGAGCCAAGGTGTATAAGATAAAATAAGCATATTGACAAACTCATTGTGAGACCGACAAGATGAGTTGGGTGCCTAACCCCTTCCTAACTTGTAACTTAGCCCCCGAACCCATACAATCTGGTGTTTTTGGTTTTTATCTGTTTACTCCTTAAAATAGAGGTGGCGACTCTGTAACACATTTTTTGGTCCACAAAATGAGACCGAGCATATTCCACGCGCTTCGAAGTTTCGAAACCACCCGCTTCTCAGTCGCGGGGGAGAGGTCGAAAAACGGGGAACTCACAGTAGATAAACATGAGAGGAATGACATTGATTGAGGGATACACGTAAGGGAGTGTGTGAGGTATTTTTTACTAACAATTTTTTGCAGGTTCACGATGGATAGTAGAGAGAGATCAAAACCCGAAGTAAGAAACAAAAGAGTTACTAATCTTGAAATACCAACTTTCTATGGTAGTCGTGATCCCGTAGCATATTTAGAATGGGAGAAGAAGATGGATAGAATATTTGGTTGTTATGAATGTTCCGACTTGAAAAAAGTTAAGGTTACCTCTAAAAATTTGACCCATTGTGCTAAGGTTTATTGGAGGGACTTGACATCAATAAGAGTATTAAATAGAATACAACCGGTTGAGAATTGCGTAGAGATGAAGACGTTAATGAGGATGAAATTCGTTCTGATTCACTACTTTAAAGATAAATCTATAGAACTAAATTCTAAAACCAAGGTTAGGCGAAGAGAGAGTCAAAGAGGAACAAAAATTGTGTACAAAATACAACTTACAAGAAGGAAGATGGCAAATAAAATTTAATTGTGTACAAAAATTGAACATAGATGTTTTATATTTATATATCCATTTGTGAAGACTAGCCTTAAAAATTTTAAAGAAAAAAAAGTTACATTAAAATTGTTTAGAAAAAGGAGAATTTGTTGCTCCTTTTACTTTGTTTTGACCGCATTGAAAATTGTTTAGATCTGAAAAGAAGGAGAAAAGTGAATTAAAGACATAAACTGACACAAGCTTGTCAAGGAGACAAGCCCATGTAGGACGGCCAAGCTAAAAAAGGTGAAGGAAATTCAGCCACCCGTGTGCATGCAAGTGATGGGGAAAAGCTAAGCATGATACCAAATTTGGTAACTCAGCTAGTACTTAACCAAATTTTGGTACCTTCATTTTTTACCATTGGAGAGTCTAATACCGACTATCAAAATTAGGTTTTGATCCCTACAATTAGACTTTTCCTAAGGGGGGCCCTCTTTTTCTTTATGTCATGAGCCCTCCAAAGTTCAGGGCCGCCCCTGCTTATACGTCACGAATAAGACTTTTATTTACCATTAAGAATAACTAGTTTTTGCACATGTGCGTTAAACACACGATATATATATATATATATATATATATATATATATATATATTAAATTAAATGAATAGAAAAAATAAAATTAGAAGATGAACACATATCTTGAAATGAAAATCAATCAACACGTATCATTAAATGAAAATTGAATTATTTTGATTTTTTACTGATCAAAATTACTTCAATCCTTTCGCGATTTTGCAAGTTTGTTTTAATGTTTGCAATGTCTTGTTGCACCTTGTGTATCAATGTTCTGGATATAATGAAATATGATGAAAATGATATCATGTACTTTGGTACTTATGAATCATTGTGTGTTGTATATAAATTATTTGACATATACATCTACTAAATAGTTGATAAAAGATGTTATTAATTATTACGATGCATGAATATACATCAATATTTTAACATTTGAAATCATAATAGGATAATTATCTTTTATTTCGCAAGTTCAATTTATTAATAAGCATGATTTTTATATTATAGTATTATGTAGCTAATTCAATAATTATTTGTCATTTATGTGTCTCTATATATATACACACACACGTATATGCAGAAAATAGTTTACTAAAAACATGAACTAAATTTACACCATTTGTTTTGGATTTACTTGAACAAAAAAATAGAAATTTGATAAACAAATATGAATAATTAACCTTACCACTATAAACTATACATAAGCAAAATAAATAGCAAAAAGTTTATTACCATTGCATACGATTCCTGATTGCACTCTGGACAGAATGCAAAGAGTTTTAGGAAATGTATTTTTTATATATAAGACATTAATTGCACACGTGCGTTAAACGCATGACATATATCTTTTTCAACTAAACTATACATAAGCAAAATAAATAGCAAAAACAATATCAGAAGAATTAATAACAGAAAACTACCTAATTATAAAAGAGTACAGTACTTAAACAAAAATATTATAGATTCTAAAAATTTTCCTTATACACAACATTTGTTGTTTTATTGGTTGATTTTTCATCTTCATTGCATATCAGTATCGACCAGAACGGTTTGCTACCCTGCGACATATAGTTGCCCATGGATAAACATTGGCTTGTTCAGGAACAATCCTACATGCGACATTGATTGACCTCGACTTTTGTTAATTGTCATTACATACGATTCCTGATTTTTACATTGTAATGCACGACGTGCCTTTTCGAACACTTGTTTGATTCATTTAGGGTATCCTAGTATTTCACCTCAAAAGTTCATTTTTTATTTTTTAAAAAATATAAGGGATTAAATCGTTTTAAAATTGTGCTTAGTGGACTGACCTGAATTTAACTCAAATAAATAAAAACATGTTGGAAAAATTGTGTTGAAAGAATGAAATTGTGCATTTTATGGCACGAATTTCTTCACATGTCGTTTATGTAATGACAAGGGTAATTGTGGAATCGTGTTCTACTCCGTGAGAACATTGAAATCATATATTTATTTGTCAAATTTGGTGTTTTGATGAATAAGTTTTGATAGATTAAAGTGTGGTTGTTGGAAGTGGGTTTATCCCACATTGGAAGATTAACAAAAACTTGAGTGGTTTATATACAAGTGTCTTATGTTGTAAGGGTAAGCTTGTATAGAATAGAGACTCTCTCTCGCGCACGCCTGCGCAGGGGGGGTGCAAATCATGGTCCAGTTTAGTATTCGGGATACCGTACTCATGTGCGAGCGCCTCCCGCGGACACGAATATCAGACCAACCCACGTTTTGTTAATAATTCATTTCTTTTTGTAACTCCAACATTTATAACAGACTTTATGGGTTGTTATTACCAGCTTTAATGTGAGATATTATTTGCCTATTGACGGTGGATTATGTGGTTATTTAATTAGTCTCTTGTCTACTCCTATAAAAGGAGATTATTTCCACAATTACAAAATACGATTGGAAAACACAGTTTAGGACAATCTCCATTTCTCTTCTGCATTCTGCAAATTGTTGAACGTATTCCTTTGGCCTCCTGTTTCCTTATTGGTGATAGAGTCAGACACAAAATCAGTTTGCCAGAATCCTTAGTGTCAAGCTTTTCCTGTCTCCGCTTGTATCCTCGGGAGCATGACGCCCATTGAGCTTCCAAGCATGCATGTGAAGGGACGAATTGCTTTTTAAGGAAACGTGCGCTGTGCCTTAGATCTCAAGTCTTCCCGCACACACAAGTCTACTCACACTGAAGTCCACCAAATAATTTGAAGTCTACATGTAGTCATATAATATTAAGCAGTAACCTTTTCAATTCTGTAATTGTTATAATTACTATTTTTCCCAATACCCAAGCTACTGGAAAGGAGCTTAATGTGACCATGAACCCAACGACCTCTAATGCTACTGTGGCTCAGAATGTGGCTATTCCAACTATACCGGTGCATCATAGCGAGTAACCGGAGAAGTTCAGTGGCTTGAATTTCAAGCGTTGGCAGCAGAAACTACGTACTAAATGGGTTGAAAGACTCATTGTACGAAGTTTACCGTTATAAGACAACGACAAAGGAGTTGTGGACATCGTTGGACCACAAGTATACATCCGAGGATGCTGGAGCCAAGAAGTTTATTGTTGGCCGCTCCTCGGATTATAAGATGGTGGACTCCAAGACTGCCTTCAACGCCGTGCAAAGAATTGCAAGTGATCTTCACGAAATTCATGAAGGATGAAACAGGAGTGAAACCTTTCAAGTGGCTGCAATTATTGAGAAATTGCCTCCAGCTTGGAAAGATTTCAAGAGCTATCTGAAACACAAGCGAAAGGAGATGAATATGGAACAGTTGGTTGTCAGACTTCGTATTGAAGAAGACAATAGGTGTTCTGACAAGAAGACATTCGTTCCTATGGATGCTAAAGCCAATATGATAGAACATGGCCAAAGCTCAAAAGGCAAAGGCAAGGCTGCTGCTAAAAGGGTCAGTTTGGGACCCAAGGGAGGAATCTTTAAAAAGAGATTTTTTGGAAAGTGCTACAATTGTGGTGGCACAGGTCACAAGGCTACAGCTTGTAAAAAGCCAAGTAGAGACCGTGAAGCAAACATGGTGGATGACATCTCTCAAGATGTGTCAAAACTGAACCTTGCTGCGGTTGTCACTAAAGTGAACTTTGGTGGGTTCAAACCCCAATCAATGGTGGATCGACATTGGTGCCAGCAGGCATGTGTGCTCCAACCGAGAAATGTTCAGTACCTTTGAAACTGCTGAGAATGGCGAGAAGGTTTTCATGGGAAACCCTGCCACATCTGAAATCAAAGGTCAAGGCAAAGTGGTGCTGAAGATGACGTCCGAGAAGGAACTAACTTTCAACAATGTACTTTATGTACCAGATATCCGGAAGAACTTATTCTTCTAAATTCACGTGAAGCATGGCTTCAGATTGTGGTTTGAGTCGATGTTGTAATCCCTCTGCCCAAGAGTGGAAAGTTTGTTGGAAAATGTTATGTAATTGACGGGTCGCTTAAGCTCAGTGTAATGGTTGTTAAACCAACAAGCAATAATAATAAGAATAAGTCTTCTGCTTATTTGCTTGAGTCTTCCTACATGTGGCATGGTAGACTAGACATGTTAGCATTATGGAATCTTGCAGTAGGTTAATTAACATGAATTACATACCCAAATTCCAATCGATTCCAAACACAAGTGTGAAACTTGTGTAGACGCAAATAACAAGGACATCATTTCATACTATTGAAAGAAATAGTGAACCACTTGGATTAATTCACACTGATGTGTGTGATTTTAAATCAACACAGTCACGTGGTGGAAATAAGTATTTCATTACTTTTGTTGATGATAGCACTAGGTTTTGCTATGTGTATCTTTCAAAAGTAAAGATGAAGCTTCATAGAGAAGTTTATTCTCTATAAACCGAGGTTGAGAACCAACTCAACGTAAAGGTTAAGATGTTAAGAAGTGATCGTGGAGGTGAGTATGAGTCACCATTTGCCGGATATTGGTCGAGCATGGTATCATCCACGAAACAACAACACTTTATGCACTCAACAATGACATTGTGAATGCAAAAATCGAACTCTTTAAAGAGATGATGAATGCCATGTTGTTAAGTTATGGATTAGCACGTAACATGTGGGGGATAAGCTATGTCACGCCTAATTACCTTTTAAATAAGGTATCCCAGAAGAAGCTAGACAAAAGCCCTACAAGACGTGGCATGGAAGAATTCCATCCTACAACATTTGCGAGTGTGGGGGTGTCTCGCAAAGGTTGTTGTTCCTTTACCTAAAAGGTGAAAGTAGGACCAAAACGCGTTGATTGCATATTCATTGGTTATGCACATAATAGCAAAAGCTTATTCCGCTTTGTGCATGATTCTAAAATTGTAGACATACACAAAATATGATAATGGAATCAAGAAATGCATCGTTTTTCGAGAATGTATTTCCATGCATCGAGTAGTGTGTCTAGCTATCCGTACAAATACATGATTCAATAGAAGAAGAGCATGAGGAGAATGAGAGTAAGAGGTAGAACTTAGACACAACAAAGAGCTAGGGTGAAAAAACCTTTCGTCCGATTTCTAACCTACATGTTTCAGGAGATGAACCTCAAAGCTATAAAGAAAGCCGTGAGCTCTTTTGAAGGACCCTCGAAAAAGGCTATCAAGAGTGAAATTGATTCCATCCTTCAAAATCACACGTGGGAATTAGTGATCTTCCTCCCGAAGTAAACCACTAGGTTATAAGTGGATTTTCAAAAGGAAGATGAGCCAAATGGATCAATCAATAAGTATAAGGCCGACTTGTAATAAAGGTTACTGCATAACGCCAAGGCCTTGATTACTTTGATACGTATTCTCCGCACAAGAATAACATCAATAAGGATAGTACTTGCAATTGCCACATTGCAGACCTCAAGTACATCAAATGGATGTAAAGACCGCTTTCTAAATGGTGATTTAGAAGAAGAATTTACATGGAACAACTTAAAGGTTTTCCGCCTGTGGCAAGAAAATAAAGTGTGTAAGTTGGTTAAGTCTTGTATGGCTTAAACAAGCACCAAAACAATGGCATGAGAAATTTGATAATGCCACTGGTCAGGATTTAAGATCAATGAGTGTGATAAATGTGTTTATGTACACGACAAAGAAAATGGTTATGTCATTTATGTCTTTAATGTAGATTTACATGCTTATCATGGAAGCAATGATAATATGATTAAATCCACAAAAGACATGTTAAACTCCGAATTGGACATGAAAGATACTGAGGTTAGTTGATGTAATCCTTGGTGTTAA
>JABEVN020003415.1:0-18386 GCA_013146195.2 Codonopsis lanceolata | reverse complement strand
TTAACTTAGCAACTTAACTAGCAAACATAACGTAACCCAGCAAACTTTAACAGCAGCAACATAGCGTAGCAACTTGGCAGCAGCAACTTAGCGTAACATTACTTAACAGCAGGTAACATAACTTAGCTTAAAACGCGTAACATAACATAGCATAGCAACTTAACAAAACTTGGCAACTTGGGTCAACAGCTTAGCAACTTAAACGTGGCGTAACTTAACCGCTTAACAGCGTAACAGCAAATAGCGTAATCTTTAAACATAACTTAACATAACTTAACGTAATGTAACGTAACTTAACTTAATGTAACGTAACTTAATATAACGTAACGTAACTTAAAAATAATTTTGAATATTTTTTTTAATTTTTTACTTAAAAATAATTGTGATAGTTAATCTTTTGATATTTAAAATAAATTGGATTTGGTAATTTAATAATATTATATTATAAAATATAATAATATTTAACTAGTTTTACACCCGTGCGTAGAGCGCGCTCACATTTTGTTTTTATTAATCTAAATTCAAGCAAAATAAAAACTATAAATTGAAAGTATAAATTTATAAAATATTCAAATTAAATTGTTTTATCTATTTAATAAAATAAATTCAAGTAAAACAAATATATTCAAATACATTTTTTTTGGAACATGTAATTAATTTCACTCTCCTGCTCTTCTCTCCCGCCCTCACAATTTTGAATATATTTTTTAATTTTTTACTTAAAAATATTTGTGGTAGTTAATCTTTTGATATTTAAAATAAATTGGATTTGGTAATTTAATAATATTATATTATAAAATATAATAATATTTAACTAGTTTTACACACGTGCGTAGCGCTCACATTTTGTTTTTATTAATCTAAATTCAAGCAAAATAAAAACTATAAATTGAAAGTATAAATTTATAAAATATTCAAATAAAATTGTTTTATCTATTTAATAAAATAAATTCAAGTAAAACAAATATATTCAAATACATTTTTTTGGAACATGTAATTAATTTCACTCCCCCACTCTTCTCTCCCGCCCTCACAATTTCCCCCCAAATTCCCTCCTATCTTTATATAGGTTTTTCCAAAATTTCACACACTCTCCCGCCCTCACAATTTTCCCCAAATTCCCTCCTAACTTTATATAGTTTTCCCAAATTTTCACACACTCTCTATTTCTAATTAAACTCACGACTCTCTCTCTCTCTCATCCCTGTTGGTGAATCCCTTCGTCTCTTTCATCCCGACTTCAACGACAGCTCCATCTCCCATCCGAAAAAATCCTCCGGCTCCCTCTTTGCTCCTCCACCTTTGCCGCCTCTGTCTTCTCTTCCAAAGTCAGATCCCAAGCTCTATCTCCCATCCGACCATCCTGCTTCCAGATCCCGGCGGCTTCAGTTCCCGATTTCTTCTCCTCCGGCCGATCTCGCCACCGCCGATTTCTACTCCTCGGCGGCGTCAGCAGTATCACCGATCACGCCCGGTGCCCTCAGCCCTCATAGAGTCACATGTATTGCTCTCCTACCCCTCTTGAATGGACTTTCAATTTGCGTCCTAATTTTGTACCATTATAGAGAAATGGTGATTCTTTTGATGTTCCTAATCGATTGGCTGTTGGGGATGCAATTGGAGATATTAATGTTGCTAGCATTCGGATATATTAATGTTTAATTTGATGGGGTTTTGGAAATGTGAGAAGATTGTCTATATTTGGTTAAAAATTGAGTGTGAATTTCACCAATTAGAGTAAAATGACATTGTTTGGTTTCTTAATGTTGCTAGCATTCAGATACATTGTTTGTTTGGTGCCTTAATCCACTACCTATGTTGCTGTCTTCAAAGGCACCCATCTCTTTCAATCGGAATGCTTTTATCAACCATTCTAGAGAACAACCATGAGAGAAATAATATATTGATTTTAGAACGAAATTGTGATAATTGGTCTAACTATAGACTGGATTCCTTATAGCTTTCGAAAATGACCAAAATAATCCAACCAAGAAAGCCTGCTAGTGATTTATATTGTTTGTTAATTCCTGTTGTCCAACCAAGAAATGTGATCGAAACTTGAATAAGACCATATACATATATTAAATCTAGATAATAATTAATTAACTAGTGCTAATATACATAAATTATACTAATTCATAGCTTATAAGTATATTTAGTTCATCAAACATGCCTTGGGACTATTTACTGGAGAACTAGCAGTATCCTCCAATGCATCATCTACTAATCCTCCTGTTTTCCTCTTCTTGAAACTTAAACTTTTACTATAACTTCTATTCAAAGAAAAACCCACAACTTGATCATTGTCACTCGTGACCTTCATTCTTCAAGAAGAAGTAGCGACATCAGAAATGAGAGGACTTTCATAGTCACAAGAATAAGAAGTTGGTTCATCATAATTGCATAAGAAATCTTCAAAGTAGAAGGTCCAACTACTTTCCTCAGGAGAAACTTCCAATTTGCTCATAGAAGTTATAGAGTTCTCCATCTTGAATGTGTATAATGAAGAACAGTTGTAGAAGTTGGGTTTCTTGGCCGTTTGGAGAAGCCCTTCTAATGTATGTATATATAGATGATAAAAATAAAGCATTTGAAAACTCATTAGTGTGGTCCATTGGGAGTTGGGGTAGTTAAAGCTGTTCAGTGCGACAATTTAGAGAGAGGATAGAATTTGACATTTGTGGTTTAATTTGATTAGATTATCATCACTTAAGATTTGCCAAATCCATGTTTCCACTAATAGTTTGAATTAGTCACCAAACCATAAAAATAATGGTTGAAATTTGTTTTACTTTGTTTAAATTAAAATTTTTGGTGATTGCAAATTAATGTTTGTACAAGTTTTTCTTGACATAAGATGTCTATTTCCATCTTCTCACCGGATTGTGCTTCCATCAATGTACGATGCTAATTATCAAAATTTTCAAATTTGGACTTTTTGGGTAAACGGAGGGGGTATAACTCTCTAAGAATGTTTTATTTTAGAATTAAAGATCAACATCGTTGTCTCAGTTACTTGTGTTTTGCTACATGAATATTTTTTTAGCCACTGTGATCACACGAATCATACTCATTCATATCATTTTTAATTATATTCAAAGGATTAATGTTAATAGTGATTTAAGAAAATTTAATGCTTACAGTCAGACCATCTAACGAAAACTTCCTTAAAAATTTCTTATCTGCACTTGGGACGAGCTGCGTATTTTGACTTAATTTCACAACATTATATAATATGTATGTGCGCGCACACATACACACACACATCATGTATATTTATGATGTGAGAGAGAGATGCTGATAAACCGGCGTAAACATTTATATAAGTTGCTAATTACCTTTATTAAGTCTTCCTATCATTGGATGCAATAATGTATTGAGTTCGGCTGGAATCGAATGTTAAATTACTTGCTAGTTGTGTAGATAAACTTGTTTTTAAAGTTTAAAAAGGGTATGACTTATAGAGGGATTAGTAGTCATCACTTGTTTAATTGGTACATATGCTGACATCTTTTTTTTTTTTTTTTCTGTAATTAATTTATTATTGTTTCTATTGATTGCATCACTTATCATTTATGCTCAATTATATTGTTTGTTAATTCCTGTTGTCCAACCAAGAAAGCCCGCTAGTGAATCAAGTACCTTCATTTGCTATTGATTGCAATAATTTATTGTTTGTTTCTATTGAATCAAGTACCTTCATTTATGATTTTCGCACTCGACAAATGAAAATTTCCACCTCTTTATTTTTCTTGTTCTTCTCTTGCTAGTGTCATCCTTGGCTGATCTCTCCATTTGTATTTGTTTTTGTGATTTCAGTTTATTTTTCAAGTCAGAAATTAGATTTCCTGCATTGTTTATCATTTCACAGGCAAAGCTGTTCATACATGGCCTTGATTAAAGTCCAATTTTTTGTCCTTCTTTGTAGGTCCTTACTAATGGGATAAAGGTAAAACTACAAAGGAATGCTTTAAGTGTGATTGAAGCTCCTACTGGTAAGGAGGACGATGATGACCTTGAAGATGAAGTTTTTCTTGATCCTCGTGTCGTAGGATTTTTTTAATTTTATTTTTAGGTTTTTTATTAGATATGGTTTACATGGATTGGTACAAGTTTAAATTTTCAAGTTAACTCTAGAAACAAGTTTTTGGTATTAATTGTTATATATGGTTTACATGGATTGTTGTAATAAAATTTACAGTTTGATTTTTTAAAATTGGTTTTATATTATTGTTTATTTTGTATGTTCAGTTTAGTATTAATTGTTATATTATAAGGTACAAAAATTTATCATAATAGTATTTTTGGGTATTTTTTTAATTTGTAAAAGCCTTTAGCGATGGAATTTTCCGTCGCTGAAATTCAAATTTAATTAATTTTTAAACGCCTTCAGTGACGGATTTTTTTGTCGTTGAAATTCACATTTAATTAATTTTTAAACGCATTTAGCGACGGAATTTTCCGTCGCTGAAATTTAAATTTAATTAATTTTTAAATGCCTTTAGAATTTTAAATTTTCCGTCGAAATTCAATTAATTAATTAAAAATCCCTTTTTGAAAACCTTTAATTTTAAAGCGACGGAAAATTCCGTCGAAATTCAATTTTAATTAATTTTAAAAGCCTTTAGCGATGGAAAATTCCCATCGCCGAAAATCAACAACTTTAGCGGAAATTTCGCTAAAGGCTACCTTAGCGACGGAAATCGGTCGTCGGACATCGGCGACGACCGACGGACTAGCGACGGAAAAATTCCGTCGCTGGGGGCCTTTAGCGACGGAATTTTGCCTTTAGCGACGGAAAATTCCGTCAATAAAGGTCATTTTTCTAGTAGTGTATCTTCTGCTCGGGATAGGACATAATTGATAACAACTTCTTCAAGCTCGTCCTCTGGGCAACGCCGCTCACCATGTGCCGAGCTCTCACCAATCACCGTAATCGTCAGAGGACCCACAGTCACGTGAGACTTCTCTTTGCTACTAATAGTGACCTTCTGCTTGCCGTCCTCAAGAGTTAGCTTCTGCTTCTTCCTTTGAGTATCCCGTACATATTCCACCACTGCCCGGGGCTGACTCTTCAAGACCCCCACCCCTTGACTGTGTAAAACTTTGCCCACTGGTGAGGGATTGAAGCAACCATCTGAAATTTTCTCATGTTGGGCACCCCCAAAATTATATTATAGGGAGATTTCAGGTCGATCACCATAAAGGTAACCTTCTCCACCCTGGTGCCTGTGCCTTTAACCGGCACCTTGTGATTAGTGAAGCCTTCTAAAGTTCCTGCATAGGGTTTGAGGCATTCATCCTTCAACTCTAGGCCTTGGAAGCAGGAATAATACATCACGTATCTGCACGCCCCTGTGTCCACCAAAATCCTATGCACAACCCAGCCATCAACCAAAGCAGAAACGATCAAAGACTGCTCCCCAGCCACATTACTCGCCAATTCACTGCGAGTAAACTGTATCGATTCCTCCCCTGCTTGCAAAGTGGTCGGGCAATCCACCACCTTTGACAAGGAATAAATTTGCTTGTCGAGCTGGGTAAGTGTAGGCTCCTCATCCATAATCACATTTATTACCCCTCGAATTGGGGGTGCGTCTCTGCGAGGGGCATTCCCCATATTATTCCCATATCTTTTAAACCGGTCCAACCGACCTTCAATTATCAACCTCTGTATGGCCTTCTTCAATGGCCAGCATTCCTCTGTCGTATGCCCATAGTCATCATGATAAGCACACCTCTTAGTCCGGTCCTGAGCATCTGCTGTCTCCGGATTCATGTGGGGAGCACGAGGAAGCTCGTCTCTGATTTCGTACATTATGTCCTCCCGCAAGGTATTAAGCGGGGTGAGATCACCCTCTCGGAGAAACTGCATTGGGCAGTCATACCGCGACTTATTTATGTTATAACCGCCCTGATCAATGTATTTTATACGTCGATTTTATATGCTTCTATGACTTAAAATATGCTATTTCACGAGGCTTTTGGCTACTGATAAATGTTTTCGGTGAGTTTTGTAAGTTTCAGGGTTTTTAGTGAAAATATGCAAAACTCCAGGGTTTTATGTGCAAATTCCAAGAAGGGCCAAAGAGGAAAAATGAAGAAGAAACGAAGACTGTCAAATCTGGAGACCTTGCGGACCGCAAGGTAGGCAAAGACGCTTATCAAGGCAAGAAAGCAAAGGCCACATCGAGACCTTGACGCGTACTCAACACCTGCGACCGCAAGGTGGTCAGAATGCGATATTTTCAGATTTTCACACAGTGATTCGATTGGATTACAACTCCCGAGTATATATTGAAGTTGGATGCCGAGAGCCAGATAGAGAGAGACGGCTGGAAGCAGTCTTAGGTAGATTTTAGATAGTTTTTAGAGTGTATAACATAGTTAGATCGTGTAATTACAAGTATCGAAGATCAAATCATGTATCCATTCATCTCCATGTGCTGTTCATTGTCTATGATGAACTAAATCATCCATAATCTAGGAGGTGGGAGGTAACTTGTATCGAATTTATGTTTTGATTCTTATATATGTTCATTCAATTCTTGTTGATTGTGGTGTTTATCAATCCCTATATTATTTTGCTTTGAACAAATGAATGTAATCGCAAATAATAAAGGCCTAGAGGTGCGGATAACTGCATGACCAATGTGCATATGTCGCATTAATCGGCTCACCATCACAATAAATTGGACCTATCGATGCACGAGAGTGATAAGTTAGGACCAGGTTCATACATGATCTAGGTGACAGATAGATCATAAATCTAGGTGACAGCTAGATTGACAGTTCCTGTGCTTAGGATATAGAATGGACGAATGTTGCGGGGATGGAGGCTGAACCAATAGTTCAACAAACTATATCTATCTTTTGTGAACGAACCCAAGAAATTGAATGATAATTATTATGAATTGAACATAAAAGAGATACAAGTGAAACCCAGAATCCTAGATTGTCACCCACCATAAGATCTTCATATCTGTAATTACTGCTAATTAGTTAAACATCTAAATATAAATAGTAGATTAGAATAAAATAGTTATAAAAACCCCCTTTAGATTAATAATTTGCTATCAATAAATTGCATTGTTCGTGATCACTTGTCTCTGTGGGTTCGACCCTTGCTTCCAATACTATTCTATAATAGTCTTGTCTACTTGCAAGGAAAAATATTAATTAAAACATTGATCAAGTTTTTGGCGCCGTTGCCGAGGACAAGCTAGTTTACGTAGTTAGTTTGTTGGTAGCGTAGTTTTTAATTTAATTTAGTTTTTAGTTTAATTTTCAGTTTTTACAAAAATAAAAATACAAAAAGATTTTATTTTGTTTTTAATAGTTAGTTGTTTTTAAATTGCTTTAAATTATTTTTATGCACGGTCGTCGATCTTTGAATCCTAAATTGGTAGAATTAAATCAAGATATAAATAATATTAGAAGAAATCAAGAAGTCCTTGAAAATCTAGCTCCCGAGTTTGATAATCAAGATCAATTGAATCAAGAGGATCCTCTAGTTGATCCCCGAATGGAAGAAAATAATAATAATCGAAATCCTGAAAATCCAGTTAACCCAGTTAACAGGAATCAAAGAGAAGAAGAACCTGCAAGAAGAAATATGGAAGTAGTGGTAAATCAAAGAACTATTAATGATTTTAGTAGACCTTCATTAAATGTTGTGACATCATGTTTAGTCTTGCCAGATGCTGTAAGGAATTTTGAATTAAAAGGTCATTATTTTAATGCCATACCATCTTTTCATGGGATGCCTCATGAAGATCCTGTCAGTTTCTTAAGAGAATATGAATACATGATGAGTACTTTTCCTTTAGGAGGGTTGACTGAAGATCAAATTAAAATGAAGTATTTTCCCAGTGCATTAAAAGAATTGGCAAAGCGATGGTTTATGAACTTAACACCTAATAGTGTTTATACTTGGGCTCAATTATATGATTTGTTTATGAGTAAATTATATAAGCATGCATCTCTTACTGAATATAGAAAACAAATCATGTCATTCCAAAATGAACCAGGTGAAACATTCCATGAGTCATGTGATAGATTTAAAAATCTTCTCATTATGTGTCCTCATCATAATTTGGCTCAACATGTGTTAGTGTTTCAATTTTATCATGGTCTTTCGCCAGGCTTACAAACTATGGTTGATAGTGCAGTTGGTGGCTCTATTAATAGAATGACACCAGAAGCACTAGAAGAATTATTTGAGATGTTAAATATTAATTCCCAACAGAAAAGTGCTAGAGGTAAAAATAGAAGCCTATATCAATTACAAGATAAAACAGATACACAAGCTCAATTTGAAAATTGGCAAATTCAAGAAGCATGTGCTTTATGTGGATTATATTCTCATGCTACTAATTTTTGTCCATCAAGTGCTATGTATTCTGAACAGGCTAATGCTATGAATATGTACCCTCAAAGGCCTAGGAATGATCCTTATTCAAACACATATAACCCTGGTTGGAGGAATCATCCTAACTTTTCTTGGGGAGGAAATAAGCCTTTACAACCTCAACAATTCCAACCTCAACCACCTCAACCTCCATAATTTCCAAATCAAAGCCAGTTGAGAATTGAAGAAGTTCCAAAACAAGATGGAGCAAGTAAAGGTCAAGCAGCATTTATGAAATATATGCTTGAAGAGATTGAAAATCTAAAGAAGCACATTGCAAATTCTGAAGTAGATAAAAGAGAAGAAGGGAAGTTCCCTAGTCAAACCGAGCAAGCCAAGTCAATCACCGTCTTGCGAAGCGGTAAGGTAATAGGTGAAGAGGTAAGTGATCCTGATTCATTCTTCAAATATGCCTGATACAGTAGAAAATTCTGAAAAAGGAAATTGAAAAGGATAGTAATAGTAGTAAAGAGAATAATGAATCAAGTAATCTAGAAGTAGAAGTTCCAAATATAGAACAAGAAAAAGAGGTTCAAAATAAAGAGAATCTAATAGATGTTGAAAAAGAGACAGATCAAGAAGAAGAGGAACCTTATGTGGCTCCACCACCTTATGTTCCTCCAATTCCGTTTCCAAGAAGACTTATGAAAAACTGAATGGACAAACAATTTACGGAAATTTATAATATGTTATCCAAAGTGAATGTTAATCTTCCTTTGCTTAATGTTATTAAAAATATTCCAGCTTATGCAAAGTTTTTCAAAGATCTTCACTCTAAGAAACACAAGTTTGAAAACAATGAAAAAATTATTGTTTCTGAAAACATAAGCTCTGTTTTACAACCCGAACTACCCCCTAAATTAAAAGATCCTGGTAGTTTTAATATCCAAGTTTCCTTGGGAAGCTCTAAAAAGATGAAAGCAATGCTAGATTTAGGAGCAAGTATTAACTTGATGCCTTTTGCGGTCTATAAACAGTTAGGGTTAGGAGAACTAAAACACACTACTATGCAATTACAATTAGCTGATCGTTCGGTTAAATATCCTTTGGGTATAGTGGAAGACATCCTAGTTCAGGTTGATAAACTAATCATTCCAGTTGACTTTGTGGTTCTAGAGATGGAAAGGAAGATTTGCACAAACAATGAAGTTCCAATGTTGTTAGGCAGACCATTTATGGCTACTGCCAATACAATGATTAATGTGAAGAATGGTAAACTCACAATGTCAGTCCTAGGTGAAACTGTTGAAATCTCTGTTTTTGATGCTATGAATAGACCTAGTGACATAAATGCCTGTTTTTCAATAGATGAAATTGAAAAGTTATCAACTGAAACTTTTGAAGAAGAGGAAGACTATGAGAGAGATAGATTTATAGTTTATGATGATAGTCCTATCCCTCCCATAAAAATTGACATTGATGAGATTGAAAGAGAAATAGAAGAGGAAGAAAGACAAGAGAGAGAAAAGTTAGAAGCCAGTAAAAAGAAAAGATAAAGAAGATATAAAGAAAGAATCAGAAAATAGTTTTGATAAATTTGAAAAAGTAGAACAAGAAAGTAATGAAATTAAGGAAGATGAAGTAGAGATTTTGAAATCTCTCTTTGAAGAAATTGAGGTAGAGAATGTCGAAGTAGAAATTAAAGAAGATAATAAAGTAGAGAATGAGGAGGCTAAAATAAAAGAAACAATTAAAGCAGAAAATTCTGAATTTATGCCATCCATTAATTCTCCTAAAGTTGAAGAATTAAAGCCATTACCACCCCATTTAAAATATGCATTTTTAGGGGAAGGTAACACTTTGCCTGTTATTATAGCAGCCGACTTAACGGAAGAGCAAGAATCTAGTTTATTAAAAGTTTTATGGACACATAGAGAAGCTTTAGGATGGTCCCTAGCTGATTTAAAAGGCATTAGTCCCTCTATGTGCATGCATAAAATACATCTAGAAGAAGGTAGTAAACCTTCAAGAGAAAGGTAAAGGAGACTTAACCCACACATGGAAGAAGCCGTAAGAAAAGAAGTTCTTAAGCTCTTAGATGCGGGTATAATTTACCCTATATCAGATAGTAAATGGGTTAGTCCTGTTCAAGTAGTTCCTAAAAAGTCAGGAATTACAGTTGTTAAAAATGAGAAAGATGAATTAGTCCCTACAAGAACAATAACTGGTTATAGAATGTGCATTGATTTGAGAAAACTTAATGCGGCAACCAGGAAAGACCACTTTCCTTTGCTATTTATTGATCAAATCCTTGAAAGACTAGCCGGTCATGAATATTATTGCTTTCTTGATGGTTTTTCTGGTTACAATCAGATCCCTGTTGCACCCGAAGACCAAGAGAAAACAACTTTTACATGTCCCTTTGGTACTTTTGCTTTTAGGAGAATGCCTTTTGGGTTGTGTAATGCACCAGCTACTTTTCAAAGATGCATGATATCTATATTTTTAGACTTAGTTGAAAGATGTGTTGAAGTTTTCATGGATGATTTTTCAGTTTTTGGAAATTCTTTTGATCATTGCTTAGAAAATCTTACATCAGTCCTGAAAAGATGTTGTGAAACAAATTTAACTTTAAGTTGGGAGAAAAGTCACTTCATGGTCAAACATGGAATTGTCCTAGGGCATGTTGTTTCAAATAAAGGCATTGAAGTTGATAAAGCTAAAATTGAAGTTATTTCACAACTACCATCTCCCACTTCAGTTAAAGGTGTTAGAAGTTTTCTAGGGCATGCTGGTTTTTATCGAAGATTCATAAAAGATTTTTCCAAAATCTGTAAGCCTCTATGTAATTTATTAGCAAAAGATACAGAATTTATTTTTGATAAAGAATGTTTAGAAGCTTTTAATTTATTGAAAGAAAAATTAACTACTGCCCCTATTTTATCCGGCCCTGATTGGTCACTGTGGGTTCCCGGGAAAGGGGTACTCCCGCGCCCCGCGCGCCCTTGGATAGGGGTACGCGTACGTGCGGATGCGGTGACATCCACTGCTCCCGTTCCACCCTCCCTTCCCTTGTCTAGGGGAGGACGAAATCAAAAGTGCGGGAGGAGTGCTGTCGGAATAGTGCGTTGGAATGCGCCTCGGTTGCCTTTAGTGGATTTTGATCCAATATGGGAGCTTTGAGTTTTCTAAGTCAAGTTATCCCTTTTTTAGGGGATACCAGGATATAGGAATGCATCACCCTTCTATTCCCATTTTCCCTTGTTTAGGGGAAAACGTGAAAGTGCAAGGAAGGAATGTTGCGACGCCCCCACTATGGATTTTATGAAAATAGCCTTATGGCCTATCTCGGATCACTATGGGTGCTTTGGGTTTTCTACGTCAAGTTATCCCTTGTTTAGGGGATACCAGGACATAGGAATACATCACCTTTCCATTCTCATTCTCCCCTTTTTAGGGGAGAACGTGAAAGTGCAAAGAAAGATGTTGCGAGGCCCCACTGGATCCAAGATGTTTTAGAGTCGCCATCTTTATTTTAAGGAATAAATAAAGCAAAACCAAAAAAAGAAAACCAGAGATAATGAAAACGGGTTCGGAGGCTAAGTTACGAGTTGGGAAGGTGCTAGGCACCCAACTCACCCTTTCGGTCTCAAAACGGTTTTTGGCTAAAGTATGCTTGTTGTTATATTAATTTAACAGATAAATAAAGCATTAACTGCCTACAAATACATCCATTACATCTACATTATTTATAGACTTGCAACAGTCTCTTTTACAAATAATTACAAATATACTTGAAAATATTTGGCCATAATAACGGCTACATTTAGTACTATTTCCTAACTAAATCCGGGCAGCACAACTGCTTATATAACTACATTGGGCCGGATTGGAAATAATACTTTTACAGATAATGACTTTAAAATAAAAAATAAAAACTTACTGACGGCCTAAGGTGTGCTCGCTCTGTCCTTCAGGGAGAGGGAGTCTTTTGTTGTTGTTGTTGTGTGTTGTGTGAATTTGGGCAGCGTGACTGCTTCTGAAAGTTACTTTCGGCCTAGGGATTTGGGCGGTAATGCTTGTTTGTGTTTGGTTGTTTGTTGGCTTGAGGTAGGCTGAAATCGGGCAGAATAACGGCTTATTTCTGGCTGATTTGGCCTTTTAAATCGGGCAGAGCAACTGCTCTTTCCACGATTTTTGGACCGGGGAAAAAGGGTGGATACCTAGTTGGGGGGCTAAGGTTCACTTCTACCGGTTGGTTTTGTGTTTGGAGGAGGTTTGACAGAGTTTCGAGGCTTTTTGAGGTGATCGCTCACTATCTCACATTCGCTCTCTATTTCTCCAGCGTAACGATAACGCGGAGAATTTTATCGAAAGAATTCTGTGTTGAATGATCGACTGAGAGCCTCTATTTATAGGCTGAACTGAGGACTCAGAAGGAATTAAAATTCCTTCTTCACGCTTCATCCGTTTGTACATAGCGCAGGAGAATTTGTATTTTACGGCAAATGAAGGTGCACTGTTGAAGAAAATGGGCGCAACATACTAAATTGGGCGCCATGCCCAATTTGGGTGGTGGCCATGCCCATTTTCAAACTATGCTCTTTTTGTGCACTTTGGTCCCTGCAGTTCGTCCTTTTGTGCATCCTGCTTTGTCCTTTTGCACTTTTGACCTTGTAACTTGACATTTGTTAATGTTTTAACAGGTCTTGATATTTCATGTCATGTCACATACCAGGGGTACGAAATTGGGGTGTCTACAGAGCCCCTCAACGATGGAGTCTACGGGTAACCCGTAGCTTACTGAGTAGACGAACATCGTTGATAAGAATAGACTCTCCAATTTCGTTCAATTACAAAACAAGGGAGAAAGATGCAACAGGTAGCAGTTATAATGCAGCAATGAATCAAACCTCCATATCCTAGACATTTTTAGTCAGTTATAGCAGGTTATCACAGTTTTTAAGCATATATGCAAATTAAGTGCTCTGATGGTCGGACCTACTAACGTAGGCTGCCTACGTATCCCTTAATAAAAGGAATCGGACCAAACGTAGTTCGGCCTCAAGCAAGACGAACAACCAACGAGGATGTTGTGCTCTTTTTTGGGTCAAACCCATCCGAGAGCACAAACGAAGAAAAGATTTTCATATTTTTCGAAAAGCCGTATTCTTTCGGTCCGAAAACCGTTGTTAAATACGGTATGAAGATTTTTGTGTATTTCGAAAACCATATTTCACCCGAAAAATACTTGTCGTTGAAATACGTTAAGAGGCATTTTCAAAATCATGTCTGGCTGGCCATATATCCGGTTTCCAAACACAATAAGAAAACTTCAAATTTTCGAAAACTGTACTCGACCGATAAACTGTCGTCGAATACGACAAAGGGAATTTTCTTCAAATTTTTCGAAAACTGTATCCAACCGATCAAAATCCGTCGTTGGATACGACAAAGCGATCTTTCTTTTCTTCTTCCTCTCTTTTTTTTTTTTTTTTTTTTTTTGAATATTCCTCTTTTTTTTTTGAAACAAAAACCTTTTTGAAAAAGATTTTTCTTTTATTTCTGAAAGCAGAATAAGAAAATCTTACCTTTCTTACATGTTCATGCTTTTGACTGCTGCTGTTGGTTCAGCTGATTTGACTATTTCTGTCGTTCTGACTTTTCCATGCTGGGGATTTCCTTCTTTCTTTCTCTTTTTTTTTATGAGTTTATTTTTCTCTGACTCTCTTTTTTTTTCTTCCTTTCTTTTCTTTGATTGATTTTTCTTTTCTCTCTCTTTTTTTTAAAAAAGAAAATGGGACTTACCTTTTGCCGTTGAATCTTCTGACTTTTCTGCTTGTCTGACGGCTGACTTGCTGGGGATATGAGCTTTTCTTGCTTTTTTGGATGAAAGGCCATTGAATGCGGTTAACAAAATTGCTTTTGTTAACTTTCTGTTAAGTCTTAGGGGCCACTTTGCAACTCTGAAATTTTGAGGACTTAAGTGTTGATTCTGAGTTGCTTGGAGGGGGAAAAGTAAAAATCTCACTTTTCCTCCCTTTCTTCTTACGGGATGAAGGAAGGAATGAGTTGCTTGGAGGGGGAAAAGTAAAAATCTCACTTTTCCTCCCTTTCTTCTTACGGGATGAAGGAAGGAATTTCATTTTCATCTCTCTGCATGCTCCTCATTCCTCCATTGCCGACGGAGCGAGTCTTCTGTCATTTTTTCTCATTTTCTTTCCTTTTCTCAATTTTCTTCCGCCAAAAATTTTGTTTTTCTTCTCAGATGGCTTCTTCCTCTAGATCCCGAAAAGGAAAGGCACCGATGAACCCAGAATCTGGCAAGGAAAGGAAGGAACTTCCTCCCTTGGTTCGGAATCACGTCAATTATTACTATTCGAAACACGACTGGGGTAATTTGGTGCGAGATTGGTACAAGCACGTCTCAAATCTCCCCGATCCCGATGTGAGTATAATCTCTCTTCCACCCACTTGATTAATTTCTCAGATCTGCTCAATTTCTGTGTTGTTTTGGACTTTTGGAGTATATATATGCTGCTTGTGATGTTTATGCATGTGATTTATGGGCTAAAATGATGCAATTTTGGTAATAATGCATGAAATTTGGACAATTTATTTTTGCGATGCACAAATTGAACTAGTAGTCACTATTTGACCTTACTATGCATGATTTATAATGTTAATGCAAATAAGGCTATATGATGCATGTTTTAGACTTGAATGTATTTTTACATGGCATATGTTCACAATACGGAATTTTCGGAATGAAATGCAAATTTTCCGGACATATTTTTCGGATACGTTTTCGGATATATGCAAGACAAAACAGATATATTTTATGTACCAGAACTTATTTCTTATGCATGCTAATGTTGTAGGGATATAAGAAATGCCCAGGAGATATTCTTTTTCTGTGATGGGCGGCATTTTTATTTTCTTTTTAGCGCATTCCTAATACAGCTTATTAAATAATAAATGCAAATAATGGATGCATGTACTACTTTATTTGATGCAAATGTGATGCTAAAAATATATGAAATGCTTTTTTATGTGAATGCATGGTTAATTTATTTTTTTAACAACATGAATGTGAAAAATAAAAATGTGACATGTATATTTAAATGCAAAGTATATATTTTATTTTTTTATGACATTTAAAATGCTAACTAGTATATTTATGTGCAAAAACAAATTTAATGTACAAATGTTTTTTTTTAAAAAAAGAACTAATGTATTAATTATGCAAGAAGAAAGGGGTTTGTGAGAAACTTACCTTTATTTTCCTTCCCTTTTCTTTCTTTTCAGGAGCGCAGGCCTTTGGACAAGGTCCGAGCTACTTGTGCCAAGGTGTCCGATATCTTCCATTTAATGCCTGCACCAGCCCAGATTTTAGTGGAGGAGACGGGCTTTGGGGTCTTCATGCGGGCCTTTACCCCCTTCCGCAGTTATAGAGCCATTTTTGATGTGCTGAGGGATTTTTGGTGGGACACCACCCACACTTTTCATCTCAGCTGGGGAGAGATTACCATGACTCCCTGTGACTTTGCTGCCATTACCGGCATATCCACCAGTATTGGGCAGACTTTGGCACCTGATTACACCCTCCGTGAGCGTCATGACGAGGTGGATGACCTTTTGGGGTTCGTGCCCACGTACAAGACATCGGATGACGTCACCATTCTCAGTGTGAAGGGGTGGCTTCTAGAGAATGCCAGACTGGTTGATGCCGAGGATAGTGTTGCTGTGACCCGTGTTGCCAGGACATTTTTATTTTTCTTCCTGGGAACTTCTCTTTTCGCTAATGCCTCCACTTCCTTGAGGGTTTCTTTGCTGGGCTGCCTTCGAGATCTGGATCATGTGATTGACTATGACTGGGGGCAGGCAGGTCTGGCTGAGCTCTACGTCTCCATGGATAGGTTGAGTCGGAATGACTCAATTGTCATGACCGGTTTTGCCCCTGCTTGGGAGGTATATTTCTCTTTTCCTGTATATATATATATATATATATATATATATATATATATATATATTTTTTTTTTTTTTGCTTTTTGCTGACTTTTGCTTTTTTTTTTTTTCCGGATATGGGCTTATTATGTCTTTGACTTTGTACCGGGCCCACTACGGACCACCTTACTTGGTCAAATTTGTGAATGCTAATCGGAAAAAGAAGGATGTCAAGGGCCATTTCATTGAGTCGTTGGGCATGCGCATGAGTGGCGAAGCTCGACCTCGTGTTCAAGACACACGGTCCCGCGTAACTCGATAGGCCGCCCACGAGGTGACTTTGGTCTTGAGCCGGATTTCGATGGTATCGATCATGTGCGATTCTTTGTACATGGGTGAGCGGGTCAACCGCCAACACGTTCTGGTTTCGATACCTCCGGTAGCACCTCCTGCACCTCCTCCGAACGTAATCGTCCCAGAGTTTCTGCCCAACCGGTATCGTTATTTATCCAAATATGTGATGCCTGCCAGTGACTTTCCGGTCATAGCATATGAGGATTTTCTGAGGACGATGCTCCATCCTCCTCCTCCTCCTCCTGTGATTGGAAGGCGTGCATCTGTCGCTGGTGATTGGGCTGGGTCTTTTCATTCTACTTGGATGCACAGTTGGAGTTTTCTATGCCCGATGATGCCTTTTCATCTTTCCGATATCGGCGAGATGATAGGCTCATAGAGGAGGTCCTTCCCGATGTCGAGATCCCTGAGGAGTACCGTGTCCCTGATCATGCCCGCACGGTATATTCATCATTTTTTTTATATTGACTGATACTCTTTTTTTTATTTGACTGATGCTCTCTTTTTTTTTATTTGCCTTCTTAGGTCAAAGTGTCCACGTACAAGAGACTGCTGCGGGGCTTTGTTAGCATCAACAAACTTTATCAAATGATGATGATTTTTCTTGTTCGAGCAATGATGCTACGCGGTAGCCAAAGGCGTGCAATGATGATGACGATGATGATGCGAGCTATAGGATCGATCGCGCCAGGCGAGGGGGCATCGCACCACTGACGGCACGGTGGGCCCTCAGTCGTGGGAGGTGGCTTTAAGGCGAGCCGCTTTGGCTATTAGCTTTTTCCCCGCATATTAGCTTTTCTTTTTCTTTTTCTTTTCTTTTTTTTTTTCCTTTTGTTATTAGCTAAGATATGTACAAACATAAATTATGAGATGCAATATAATTTTAAATGACATGATAAACAAAAATGCACATTCAAAATACATGCAGAAAATAAAACTATACCGACTCCTAAGGGTAATGGCACGCTGTATCTCAGAATTTTTTTAAAAAGAATACACCTTTGGTTTTGAGGGGGCTTTTCTGGTGATTTGCGGGTAGAGGAAGAGGCAGCCTCCTCCTCCTGTGTGAGAGAGTATAATTGCAGCCATCTATTATGCGTAGCTCTTGCTTTTCGATAGCCTGCTAAACCTTCCCGTGATCAGACGAGGCAGTGATGGATGACTTGGACGTAAAACCGAACACCAAATTGATTTATGAAGCAGTTATTGGACAAACTGGGCATGGCACACACCAAAATTGGGCGCCATGCCCAATTTTCATAGAGGTGGCGCCTATTTTTGCTTTCTTAGGAGATTTTCTGGCCACTGTTCATTACTGTTCATCCTTTGTTTATCGATTTTTGACTTTGCCTATAAAAGGGACGCCCGGCGATTGTGAATTCTCACATTTGATTTCTTTCAGTCTGCCTTCACTTCTTCAAGGTTTCTTCCTCTCCTCAGTTGCTTTTCTTTCGTCAGAGAAAATATTCTATCTTTGCCCAAATGGCTGCACCTTATCACACACCTTTGGAAATAGAGATTTACGAAAATGCCCCTTTATCTTCGATTCTGCCCTTCGCCAAGCCGAGCGTGGTGGTTTGATCACATTTTAGCCGTGTGCCTTCTATCCCGGAGAAATGTTGTTATCAACCGACATGTTAAGAGGGCATCCGTGTTCTCGGGTCTCATCGATCATCTTTTCAATTTTGGGATGAACGATGTGCCCGACTTTTTGAGGAGCTGCAATGCCAGAGTA